>VXBJ01002746.1:23256-68128 GCA_013400055.1 Nycticryphes semicollaris | reverse complement strand
TTTTTTTTTTTTTTTAAGCCTGACAGTATTGACAATTCTCGAGGGATGCAATGAAGCCAATCTAGGTTTTTTGCATAACTTTCTCTTCACTGCTAATTCTGATAGTTATGAACAAATGAAACCATCACATCCAATTTCAGTATGATTCTCCTCCTTTAAAAGGCCTTTTTATCCTATATATAAAGTTAAAAAAAAAAAAAAAACCCAACAAAAAAACAACTCTGTTGCACAGTAGAAAGAACAGGAATGCCTACTGAGAATTTTTAGATTAAATCATGAGCAGCAATTTCATTCTGGTAAACTCTTAATATTACAAAGGCATAATATCCCAAAGGGCATCTTCAATATCAAGTACCAAAAAGTTTCTTTTGTGCTTACAGGACAGCATAAATTTTTAAACTCAGTAAATTCCATGCCCCTAAGTGTATTAAAGCAGCTCTGGAATTTTGTGTTTGTCAAGAACTAAGAAAATATATTCAGAGTGTTGAACTTTTGAGTAAAAGCCTATTGCTTTTATTTTATGATATGTTATTTACACAAAGCCTCTCTCTGCACTCCTCTTTTTTTTTAACCTATTTTTCACATAGTCTGACAGCATAAAAATGGTAAAACAACCTTGCCATGAAGTTTTGCACTCTTATATAAGTAAACATAGCAAGTGATTTCTACAAAAAAATGTATGTATTTCATAAAAACAGTCTGGTCTATCATCTGGTTACTATAGTAATAGCGTGGAACCAACAGATGTTTCAATGTGGCTGTAAAGTATATATAAAATAAAGGATTTCTTTCTCATATTTTCTCATATTGTATCCATTTTCATGTCAGAAGATTTTCTGCCATGTCCCCTGCTAGGGCTGTGGTATTTGTTCTAGATAAGACTAAGAAAACCTTGGTTGCCTCCATAGCAGTAAATTAACCTCATTTAAATGCAAAAGAAACATGAAGTACTTTTTAGCATATTTACCTTGCATGACTCTCATGCAAACTTGCTTAATGTGCTGATTGGTTGGTTCTTTTCCCTAGGATTAAAAAAATAATAGTTTAAAAAACAGTTGATATCACAGTATAAGTGTGCCTGATGCAAAAAATGCTGGCAGATTGATAAAAAGATGTTCCAGTCCCTGCAAGTGCAACTATTATAGCTGAAGTTTAGCAAGGTAGACACTGTGTGATACAGCCATGTATCAAACATGGTACGTGTGCACTACAGGAGTGGGGTGGGCATAAGAAAATGGAACTGAACACCAAGGACCCAAGGACCTAACTGTTCACAACCCTGAGATTTCTTTGGTGCACAAATATGTCTGTTGTGTGGGACAGTGTATTCCAAATTCTACTGCACCACTTGGGTTTTGTATGCACACACATCTTCTGGTGCAAGAAATGGTGTGAGTAACTGTTAAGTGTTCAAGAGATGCCAGTCATATGAAACTAGCACTTACAGCTGGACCTTCGCTGCCAGGCAGACCTGGGGCACCCTGTTCACCTTGCAAACCTCGTGGTCCAGGTAAGCCTCGCGGCCCTTCCATGCCAGGCAGTCCCCGACTTCCTTCAGGGCCACGGGAACCAGAGTCTCCAGGACTACCAACCTGACAGTGAAAGAGAGGAATTTCATTGGACTTACATACTCATCCTGACATAATAAAATCCTGACAGAAGCAATTCGCAAATGCAAAGCAATGAATATATCCCATGTAGACAACAGCTTCTTTTTAAATAAGTGACTGGAGTCAGTGTTTGTGTGATTTATAAAATTACAAAGAGGTCTGTAGTCCATACTTAAAAAGGAAAAGTTGAAAAATGGGCTGTTCTGTTTAAAGAGGCAAATAGCCATCCATAGCGATGTGCACAAGACATCAGAGCTTTTTGTCGAGGAACAGATCTCCTATATTTGCTTTCTACTTCTACCCTCGTGCATATGGCATGCAATTTTTCTAGACATCAAGTGTTCCTTAAGTTACAAAAATTCTAGCTCCCTGCTTGCTCCAAATACTGTTAATGCCTTTTGCAGAGAGTACCACAGTATAAGCCTGTATGGTCTAGCCGCAGGCTGCTTGGGAATACACATTCTTGCTTTGTTTACATCTGCCAGATTTCACTGCACACCAGTTCTAGTGTCTACACTTGAGCTTGCTGGCATAGCGGAGAGAACATCCTCACAGAAACTGATGCTGACAAAACTGCCTGAACAGATGCATTGACAGCTTATTTCATACAGGGAAGGGTAGAAAGAGCTATTTTATTGATAAAAATTTCTGACCCCTGGGGAATGAAAGGATTGATATGGTTACATCAATATGTCCACTTACATACATTTAGTAAATAAAGCTGTAGGTTCTGCTCCAGTAAATTTTCTAAAAGTTCTTAAATATGCCAACAAACACCTCTGTGTTACTTTCAATAGAAGCTATTTTACTACTATTTATCAAATTCAGTTCCACTTACACTGCTTCTCAGACAGCTAACTGCTGTCCCTTACGGAAAAAAAAAAAACCAAACCAAAATCCAAAGAACACACTTCAACAGATATATTACAAAGACAGCATAATTCCCTTCATGGACTATACAGCCAGGAAGCTATCATTCCTTTCTCACCCACCCTGGTGAGTTATCAGGCTCTCTGATGTATTACTCATCCCAGTGTATGAGTAATCCATCAGAGAATCTGATAGCCTCCATCCCTGGGAAGGCAATGGAGTGACTTGTTTTAGATGTCATCTCTAAACATCTTAAAGAACAGGAAATCATTGGAAGTTGTCAGCACAGATTTACCAAGGGCAAATCATGCTTGACCACTCTGATAGCCTTCTATGATGTTTTAACTGGATGGCTGGTTGAGGGGAGAGCAGCAGATGTCAGCTACCTTAACTTCAGCACGGCTTTTGACACTGTCTCCCATAACATCCTCATTAGAAAACGGAGGAAGTGTGGGCTAGAGGAGGGGGCAGTGAGGTGGATTGAGAAATGGCTGTGTGACAGGACTCGGAGGGTTGTAATTAATGGAGCAGGGTCAAGTTGGAAGCCTGTAACCAGTGGTGTTCCCCATGGGTCAGTACTTGGTCCGGTCTTGTTCAACATGTTCATCAATGACCTGGACAAGGAGACCAACTGTATCCTCAGCAGGTTCACTGATGATACAAAAGTAGGAGGGCCGGCTGACACTCCAGAAGGCTGTGCCACCATCCAGCGTGACCTGGACAGGCTGGAGAGCTTGGCAGAGAAGAACCTAATGAGGTTCAACAAGGGCAAGTGTAGGGTCTTTCACCTGGGGAGGAAGAATTCTGGGCACTGATATAGGTTAGGGGTGGACCTGCTGGAAAGCACTTCTGAGGAGAAGGATCTGGGAATCCTGGTAGCTAGTAAACTATCCAGGAGCCAGCAATGTGCCCTTGTTGCCAAAACGGCCAATGGAATTCTGGGCTGCATAGGGAGTAGTGTGGCCACTAGGTCGAGGGAGGTCTTTTTCCCCCTCTACTCTGCTCTGGTGAGGCCACAACTGGAATAGTGCACCCATCTGGGCTCCCTAGTTCAAGAGAGACCAGGAAACACTGGAGAGAGTCCAGTGTAGGACAACAAAGATGATTAAGGAATTGGAGCATCTCCCTTATGAGGAAAGGCTGAGAGAACTGTGACTCTTTAGGCTGGAAAAGAGAAGGCTGAGGGGAGACCTTATTCATGCTTCTAAGTACTTGAAGGGTGGTCTGAAGGAGGATGGAGCCAGACTCTTTTCAGTCGTTCCCAGTGACAGGATGAGGGGCAATGGGCACAAGCTGGAACATAGGAAGGCCCACTCAAATATGAGGAAAAACTTCTTTATGGTGAGGGTGACAGAGCACTGGAACAGGCTGCCCAGGGAGGCTGTCGAGTCCCCTTCTCTGGGTGGGGATGCAGTCCTGAGTAATGTACTCTGGGCAATCCTGCTTTGGCAGCGGAGTTGAACTAGATGATCTCTAGAGGTCCCTTACAACTCTGACAATTCTGTGATTCCATATGTACTCACAAAGGTGACAAGCACACTCAAGTCTCACCAAGAGAAGATGATTTTTAAAATCTAGGGGGATAGAACTACAGAGTTCTCCTCTGCTCTACCTCTTCCTCATATCCTTCCCATAAGGTCTTGATCAGCAATACACACTGCGTAGCTTGCATTTGCTTAGCTTCAGTCACACTGGTTACTGAGAACACAAGCAGAGCTCTTCTTGTTACATGCAGCCTCACTGTTGATACGTCACTATCATAGCTCAAGCTGTCAGCTGCTGCAATGATTGTACTTACAGCTCCCTTTGCTCCTGGTAATCCCGTATCACCCTAAGCAAAATAATACAATCTATATTAGAAGAGAGTATACATTATCATAGACACTACAAATATGGTAAACTTGGCATGATTTTTTTCAGTGTGAAAAAAAAGCTCACATATTTAGTTAATTTATGCAAGCTTGTACCTCATATGAATTACAATTAGTTTAGAAATAAACCTTACATTTCAGATTATTTTGGTAAAATTCCTTTCTCAAAAACATTTCTGTAAGGTACAAATAGAAAGCATATTTAGTATAATTGATTTTGTATTGCTTATCTTAGAATTAGACACATGGTTCTCAAACCACAGCTACAGGACAATCTTGGCAGATTGCTTGGAAACCTTTAAAGGAAGCATTATTTAATCAGAAATTTCTAGTTTGACAGAATTATGGATCTTTTGCACTGTTTTGTTAGCCCTGACATAACTGTAACAGAAACCAGGCAGGTGTATACCCAATGTACTATGAAGAAGCTAGATGCCTAGAAGTTCCTGTTCTCAGCAACCTGGCTCCCAGCTTGAATAACCCTGAGATCACTCTATTGCTTGACTAAGAATAGTAGTCCAACTATTCAGAAATTTTTAGCTTTCCCTTTGAATTGGGAAAAAAAAAATTCAAAATCTTGTAATGATCTATAAAATAGATTAACTCACCTTCCTCAGTGTTTTCATATTAATCTAGGAGAGCTTTTCAAATATTCTATTTCCCCAGTTCCTACCTGTCATTGATAAAATAATTGGTTTCTAAAGGTCAGAAAGGCTACTTTCTCTGTTAACGAATATGCCATAAGTGAAGTAGAAATAACAACTGTTAACCAGTTTGAAAACAGACCAACTGGCAGCACACTTAAACAACCCATAGTATTGCTTCCTGGGAATCTGTATGGCGATGGTAAAGCCTCATTACTGGACATCTAGATCACTTGGACTGTTAATTAACTTTAAAAGCATTTTAATTTCAGAATTGCAGAGTATAGGAAAAAAGTGTTCATTTGCAGCACACAACCTGTGGTATACATTTTTTTTTATATAGGGAGAAGTTTACTTCCTTTAGCAACAGCAAGTTCTGGGTTTGCCCATAGAAGCCACTGTATGAGTGCATTTCTCTTTCTGTAGGAAAACATATCCAAGGGCACATGACTCAGGCATTACTCACGTGAACTCACAACATCCCAGATTACTGTGATATATGCACCTTCCTCCAGCAGTATCACAGTGCAACAGCCTCTTCCTAGACCATTCTTCCTCTTCCTAACAGCTAATTGCTACATCTTATTTCCAAAGATACAGGCAGTACAAAATATTTCCATTAGGGATATTTATTATCTGTGTGCCTGTTTCACCTGAATTAAACTTCGTCCTCATCCTCACTGCTTTAAACACCAAGAATTTATGTGTGTATATGCATAACTTTATATATAATCATATATAAATGCTTGGTGTATCTCTACATTATCTGTCTATACTAGACACACACACAACCCCCAGCCCCTTCAAGAAAGCCTGTGCTATATTATACACCTCACAGAATATGCATGTTTCAGACTGCTTTCAAAACAGGAGTGGTGTTACCAGCCTAATAGTGCTGTGCTCTGCAACGCCCAGTTCATATAAAGCTGAAACATGACTTTTAATGATCAAACAATCTGCCTCAAGCACTCCACAATACTTTAAAGTTTTAATTTATAAAAACAAAATATTAGATCAGACTAAGAGAAAATAATGCCTTACTAAGTCACCCTTTTGTCCTCCATCTCCTTCTGCTCCAGGTGCACCCTGTATCAAAAAAAGACATACTATCAGCCTTCAGATTTAGTCAATGTAATGTACTGCACCATTTGGTAGTGTGAAAGTACTATAACCTGTAACATGACTTACTTGTTCACCTTTTGGTCCTGGTTCACCCACTGAACCCTAAAAGGTTAAAGATTAAAAAAAAATCAAATAAAAACAAATAAGAAATTGAAACTGCAGGTTCAAAAGCAGACTAAACTAACTTCGACCCCCCCCATCATCTATTATTAATGCAAGAGACCTTTAAAGCTGCAAATTTTTAAAAATAACATTGAAAGCACTTATATCTTACTATATAATTAAGGTAAGAGACTGATGGCAGGTAATAGCATACAACATATAAACCACTGCCACACTGAATGGTACAGATTCTGACTGTCAAACATCAGGTCTCCCCTTTACGTGTTACATGCTCTTGCAGCTGCTACAACTCTGCTCTGCAAATGAGTTAGAAGTTAATTAATCCAGTAAGTATATCACTTTTTCTAGCCCCATTAAGCATTCTCTACTGCTGTAGGCCGTACCAGCCCTGATAACATAGCATAACCACACTGAGACATCCACAAGTTCAGTCAGAATTTGTCTTGCTTGCTGTTTAATTCTCAATGGTTTTTAGCAGAACTATCTCTAGAGTTTTCACCATTACAGTTAAAGCTGCAAAGTTTGTATCTTAAAGTGGATATGCCTTTAAAAAATATAAAATTATGTTTTATCTTAGAATCCTGTATGAATGTACCTGTGTGAACAGACAGGAACCAAATAGGAATAAATTAATGATCTGATTCTTTTCAAACATATGCAATGTGTTTCTATAGTAAAAGTATTTAATTTTGTAGTTTCAGTGTGTTAAATAAGAAAAACTTAGTATTTGTGGTCTGATAGAAAACCAACCACACCATCCTTAAATGTCTGAAAAAGAACTTTGTGCCAAAATGAATGTTCCAAAAAAGCTACACCTGTGCATGAAATTTTCTTCTAAAGCAGCATTTCCTCTCCCATTTCAGAGATCCATTTAATTCACATAAGATACAGGCCCAAAAATGGGTGTAACATCTACAATTTAATGAATTCAGATTTGTTCTGTTACTGAGGTCGAAGAGCCAACATTAAATTATCCACAAAGCTAACAGACCTGTTAATCACAGAAATCACAGACCTGTTTATCATTCCAACTTTGTCAAAAAACACTAGAACTTTTTTTCTGATGTTCTCAAAAACATGCCTTATTAAAGTTTCCCAATTATTCACACAAAAAGACATTGTTTTCAAATTTTAACATCATTTTAGGGGTTCTTCTTTTTCACTTACTATACATTAGATGGGAGAAGCATTTGCTTTTATGAAACTTGGCCTGTATATTTATATTAGCAAACATAAAAATCACAGCTGAAACTATCTGAACCTGTTTTGCATTAACTCTCAAAATTTCAATGGGTACAATAGGATATGATGTCTAAAATATGGAAATATGCACTTTTATGACATCCTGCTTATCTATTTGTAAAACTCCCCCTCAAACCATACCCAGGACGTGTTTGCAAAACTGTGCCAGAGGCTACAGTGACTATTTAATAGTATAAATCATGTTCCAGTGCCAAGATCTGGATCTTGCCCTGGTGCTTTTAATTTACTAACATAAACCGAACCGAAGTGTCTGAAACCAATTCAAAATGCATGAATCAGAAACAGTATAAGTTAGGAATGCTGTGGTTTGGCCATTCTCCACAACATATCTCCATAATTACCGTGCAAGATTCACCGAAGCATGATCTATCATTGTAGAATTATTATGTATTGCTGTCTGCTAAAACATGTCAGGTATGAGATGGATGCACTTGACTCCTTGATAAAACTAGTGGCAGTTTGGTTCAGGTTCCAACAGAAGTGAATCAGAAACTGGCTAGAGGGCAAAGGGTTGCAGTCAATGGCTCAATGTCCAAGTGGAAGCCAGTGGCAAGTGGCAGTCCTCAGGGGTCAGTACTGGAACCAGTACTATTTAACATCTTTGTCGGAGTAATGGACAGTGGGATTGAGTGCACCCTCAGCAAGTTTGAGAACAGCACTGAGCTGTATGGCATGGCCGACACACTGGAAGGAGGGGATGCTATCCAAAGAGACCTGGACAGGCTTTGGTCTGTGTGAAACCAAGCCAAATGCAAGGTCCTGTACGTGGGTCATGTCGATCCCAGCCACAAATACAGGTTGGGTGGAGAATGGATGGAGAGCAGACCTGAGAAGGACTTGGGGCTGTTAGTGGATGAGAAGCTAAACATGCCCTGGCAATTCGCATTTGCAGCCAAGAAAGCCAACAGCATGCCAGGCTGCATCAAAAGAAGTGTAGCCAGCAGGTCATGGGAGGTGATTCTGCCCCTCTTACTCTGCTCTTGAGAGACCCCCACCTGGAGTACTGTGTCCAGGTCTGCAGTCCTCAGCACAGGAAGGACATGGAACTGTGGGAACGGGTCCAGCAGAGGGCCACAAAGATGATCAGAGGGATGGATCACCTCTCCTATGAAGACCAGCTGAGGGAGCTGGGCTTGTTCAGCCTGGAGAACAGAAGGCTCCAGGGAGACCTTACAGCAGCCTTCCAGTATCTGAAGGAAGCCTACAGGAGAGCTGGAGAGGGATTCTTTGTCTGGAAGTGTAGTGACAGGACAAGGGGTAATGGCTTTAAATTGGAAGAGGGGAGGTTTAGATTAGATACTGGAAAGAAATTCTTTGCTGTGAGGGTGGTGAGGCATGGGAACACGTTGCCCGGGGAAGTTGTGGAGACTCCATCCCTGGAAGTGTTTAAGGCCAGGCTGGATGGGGCTTTGAGCAACCTGCTTTAGTGGGAGGTGTCCCTGCCCATGGCAGGGGGGTTGGAACTTGATCACAGAATCACAGAATATCAGGGAGTGGAAGGGACCTTGAAAGATCATCTAGTCCAATCCCCCTGCCACAGCACGAACACCTAGATCAGGTCACACAGGAATGCATCCAGTCGGGTTTTGAATATCTCCAGAGAAGAAGACTCCACAATCTCTCTGGGCAGCCTGTTCCAGTGTTCCGTCACCCTCACTGTGAAAAAGTCTTTCCTCATATTTAAGTGGAACCTCCTATGCTTGCACCCACTGCCCCTTTTCCCATCACTGGCTGTCACTGAGAAGAGCCAGGCTCTACCCTCCTGACACTCACCCTTTACATATTTATAAACGTTAACGAGGTCACCCCTCAGTCTCCTCAAAGCTAAAGAGACCTAGCTCCCTCAGCCTTTCTTCATCTGGCAGATGCTTTACTCCCGTAATTATCTTTGTACCTCTGTGCTGGACTCTCTCAAGCAGTCCCCTGTCCTTCTTGAACTGAGGGGCCCAGAACTGCACACAATATTCCAGATGCGGTCTCACCGGGGCAGAGTAGAGGGGGAGGAGAACCTCTCTCCACACCCCTTCTAATACACCCCAGGATGCCATTGGCCTTCTTGGCCACAAGGGCACAGTGCTGGCTCATGGTCACCCTGCTGTCTACCAGGAGCCACAGGTCCCTTTCCCCTTCCCTGCTCTCCAACAGGTCAGTTCCCCACCTATGCTGGCACCTGGAGTTGTTCTTGCCCAAATGCAAGACTCTACATTTGCCCCTGTTATATTTCATTAAATTTCTCCCTGCCCAACTCTCCAGCCTGTCTAGGTCTTGCTGGATGGCAGCACAACCTTCTGGCATGTCAGCCACTCCCAGTTTTGTGTCTTCACTGACATTTATTCAGCAAAGCAAGATATCTTCTACAGGTACATGAGATCCACAGGACCCATTTTTTCCTAAGAAAATACTAGAAGAGGGACTTAGATCCTGTAATGGTGTGTGTATGCATAGGTGCCAATAGCCGCCTTAGCCTGTCCATAGCAGGTCCTAACACATATGTAGAAGGCACTGTGTCTACTGTAGACCAGGGTTGAACTTCCAAAGCTCTTTAATGACCAGAGATCCTGACTTACAATTTCAGATCTGGTTGAGTCAATGATTTGCAATATAATTTAGGCCTTTAAATGATTCAAGTTCCCTAAACAGGAAATATTTGTGCCAGTAATCTTATTTCAGTCCCTTAAGTAAAACTGTCAATACTTTTCCTGTATATTTTATGAGCGACAAGTAGTTGATGGGCACCTAGAGCACTGCTTTTCTACCTACAAATGAAGAAACCAAGAAACAAGACATTAATTCACATTAAAAAAAACTTCCAACGATGCTCCAATTATTGTATTTAGTCCCAACATCAACCTGCTATCTGTATGTATGACTGCATTTCTTACCCGGTCACCCTTACCACCAGGTAGGCCTGGAGGACCTGGCAGTCCAGGAAGTCCAATATCACCCTGGGCACCCTGTAAAAACAAGTCAAGGGTGTAAACTTGCTCAGTTTGTTTTAGAATGAACATACCCTGACAAGCAAATGGGGCAGAATCTTATTCCCAGAACACTCCTAACTTGAAAGAGGATTATCTGATGAAAAGCTGATCCAAAATACAGCCCTTTAAACAGCATCTTATTATGATTTTATTGCTGACAAACGCAAGAGAAATGGTTTACCGAGGTTTCCACTCTCCAGTCCCTCAAGAACAGTCTGGTTCTCTTAAAAATACCTCCCAAGATCTTGTGCTCTATGATTTGTGCATTCCTCTGTAACAGCAGGCTCTTTCAGCCAAAAATCTACCCAGCTATACTTCTGACTGTTACTGTGTAAATACTGCTGGAGCGCTGGTAAAAGGTGGTATTCATAATCTTCTCCATTTATTAGTTTCACGCAGCAGCTAGCAGAAAGCTGGTCTTTCACTGCTCCTGGTCCCCAGGTACACACAGCCCACACAGGAGTGTGCAATCTAGCTTTGCACATCACTGGATTTATGTTTTTTTAAATAGAAGAAAAAGTCCTACACATCTCCATATACTTCAAAAGCATTTGCTAATATTAACATAGCCACAGAGAACTGAAAAATAATTTCAACCATCACTTGTTTCAACATTATTTTTAGTTCCCTGCACAGATAAATGGGTAAGTGTAGTTCTAGATGATACCATAACTTTTTGAAAGTAAATAGAAGGACTGAATATGGAAAGAAACTACTTACCCATTTCCCTGGTAAACCTGGAGGACCTGCAGGACCTGGCTCCCCTCTGCTACCCTTATAGGAAATAGAAGGACGTTATTACTTCCTGAAATATTTCCTGTGAACAGGGCATAAAGTATGATTTTTTTTCTTAATATTTAGTGAATTACACTACTTAGCACTTGGCTTTACTCAGGACTTCTATTTCTTAGTGCAAAAATATCACATGTAAAAATAGTGAAACTTCCTGAGAAATGTAAACATTTTTAGTTAACAATGTCACACAATATTTGGTTGGCATTAAATGATTCAATTAATTCATTCTGCTAAATGATTATCCACAATGAAGTCCCCTTTATGGGATTGCACCTGAGAGTTACCTGTCACAAACACATTTACTTCACGAAGACAACTCTGACTCACATGTGTAGATTTAGGCTTTTGTTTATTTTCATCAACTCAGCTCTCACATGCCTGCATATTTTAAAGCACAATCCCACATGAATAATAGGCAAATGTGAAAAGTATGTGCAGAGTCATGCTTAACGAACTCATTTAGGTTAAAAAAAAAAATCTAGACTGTTACAGGGAAGAGCAACCTTTGAATATCCCTGTTCATAATAATGATAGGTATAAATATGGGTTTTACTGGATTTTTACTTTATATCTTCACTTAGATAAGTTTATCCGTTCAGATCATCATATTCACATTGATATTATAACTCTATCTCATAATGCAGCCATTTGAATATATACTCTGTGTAAACCTGTCATTCAAATTTTCAATTTTTTTAAACCATTTTCAAACTACCTTTCTCAAAGGGGTTTTGTCTCTTTTGATTAAACCTTTCAGAACTGCTCATTAAGATTTACAAGTTTACTGTCACCTGTACAGATAAATTACAGATAAAATACAGATATGCCTGTACAGATAAATTCAAACACTGTCCTAACACATGCCTGTCTCACTTGAGCCACTCTTCTTAATTCCACTATATGAATGCATGAGGGGTATGTGCTATAAAAGTATGATATAGCATTTAATATCATAAAATATCAAGAAGTTATTAAATATGTAAGTAGATAGCATGTAACATGTCACTTAGAAAATATGGACAAAGGCAGATCTAAGCATTCTAGTGCTGCATACAACAAATAATTTTAAATTCATATATTTGCTTCATAATTAAAAAATATTGTGAAATATTGTGACATATTTAATCTAAAAGAAGATGGCAGCCATGACCTTTTACACCAGGTCATAAATGCAATTACAACTCCTCACACAAGCTGAGGAAAACTAACTCAACAATTCAAAAAATAATTAGGTATCCTGGAGAGGTCAGAGAACCAGACATAAACACTTTTTCATTAATTTCCTTTAAAATATGTTATGGTGTTAAAATCACTATCCTTTTGATTTCTGAAGCTTTTTTTTTATGTTAAAAAAATATGTAAAGAAAAAAGCCCCCCAAATCACCTTCATCTTACAACCCAGAACAGGCATTAACATTTTTGAAAATTTCTTATTTAATGACATAATTCTGTACATCTCCGACCTGGAATACTACTATATTTCTGATGCATGAAAGTGAATGACTAGTGTTATGATCAGTATTTGAAACTCGTTTCCTTGTATATATTATAACATTCATATCTGATTGCTATACAGCTGTAAAAAAAAACCAAAAAAACCAACAAAACCAAAAAATGATGTTACCTTCCATAAAGTTAAAAATCATGTAATAAACCTCTTAAGCACATCAAAGGTTCAACTGGTCATACATAATGCAAGAAAAATATTCCATTTTATTTTAAATGCAAAAATTATCAAATATACACTACAGACCCTTTTGAAACACCAATGTTTTTTCTAAGGTAGTAAAAAAAGGTAACTATACTGAAGGATAGCATTTCCTGTAAATGCTGACATTATGTCTGTAAGGACAGTTTACTTCAAACTAAGGGCTAGTACAAGATCTGGAGGTGTTGTGTTTTAGAAAGTTAGAAGGGAACTGTAACCCAAAGAACAATCAGGAATCCCATTGGACCGTGGCTGAACTGAAAAAAGATTGTAAAGCTTCCTCCAGATTATAACTGACTGAAATGGCCCTGGCATAGGATTTACATTCAGCTAGTTACTCTTGGTTCCCTTCACAAGGGATGAAGAGAAAAAGGCATCTTGAAATGTCCTCATGCAAACATTTAAAATACATCACAAGTCATGACCTAGAAGCATCTAGGTTTTTCCTACAGCATATAAGAGGGTTGCTGTAATAACTGGTTCAGGTGTTGACATTTCCAGTTCGTGAGATGAATCATTACTCTGTGCTCTGTACAGTCGGGCCATGTCCTCAGTCTACCTTTCTTACACAGCACCTTTTGCTAGAGGTGGAACACTTTAAGAGGGGAAATAGCTACTCTAGTTTAGCATGATCTGGGACAGACTGGCTTGTACCCATGCTCGTAAACCTTCCTGGCCTGTAATCGAAGTGAGGCAGCATGCAGACTCCCCCTGCAAATGGCCCTGAAGTATTCTAAAGCTTGGCCACAGCCTAGATTTGTTTCAGTCAATGATGTTAAGCAGTGTGGACCAAAAGCATGTCCAGTACATTAAAAGTACAAATTTTCTGATAAGTATACTATCGCTTATCATGTGAGCACTGCTCAGGATAAGGTCATGCTCTCAAATTTGCTAAAGCACATGTGAAATGGAAGGGTGTGAACTCGTGGTACAGCACTGCAACACTAAACAATACCAGGATACAGCTCTTCCACAGCTGATGTGCTTGACTGTGGTTACAGTAAAATCTACCTTCCCGTTGTTCCAAGGCAGGCTTGCTGCACCATTCAACACATTTAAATAGAGATGCAACATCTCTCTCAACAGTTCAGCCAAGAAAGCCAACAGCATGCCAGGCTGCATCAAAAGAAGTGTAGCCAGCAGGTCATGGGAGGTGATTCTGCCCCTCTTACTCTGCTCTTGAGAGACCCCCACCTGGAGTACTGTGTCCAGGTCTGCAGTCCTCAGCACAGGAAGGACATGGAACTGTGGGAACGGGTCCAGCAGAGGGCCACAAAGATGATCAGAGGGATGGATCACCTCTCCTATGAAGACCAGCTGAGGGAGCTGGGCTTGTTCAGCCTGGAGAACAGAAGGCTCCAGGGAGACCTTACAGCAGCCTTCCAGTATCTGAAGGAAGCCTACAGGAGAGCTGGAGAGGGATTCTTTGTCTGGAAGTGTAGTGACAGGACAAGGGGTAATGGCTTTAAATTGGAAGAGGGGAGGTTTAGATTAGATACTGGAAAGAAATTCTTTGCTGTGAGGGTGGTGAGGCATGGGAACACGTTGCCCGGGGAAGTTGTGGAGACTCCATCCCTGGAAGTGTTTAAGGCCAGGCTGGATGGGGCTTTGAGCAACCTGCTTTAGTGGGAGGTGTCCCTGCCCATGGCAGGGGGGTTGGAACTTGGTGATCTTTACAGTCCCTTCCAACTCTAACCATTCTATGATTCTATGATCTATTTAGCCTTTGAAGGGGATGTTACAGGATTTACAATAGAGCTTCCTTTAGATTGTCTGGGGCAGTTTTCATCCTCACTGAAATTTTGAAGACATGACTCTTTTGTAGAATTCCCATAAGCAGTTACAGAATGCATTCTTAGAGTAAAACAGTTTAGTTCACTGGTTTGTTGATTTCATGTTGATTAATTGATCCTGTTAAGGATGCCTCTGTTAGTGGAGCAATAACAAGAATGAGAATATTCCCCAAGTAACTTGCATCTCACTTAGCTGCCCAGATAATCAAAACATTAAATAGATTCTCTTGACAGTTAAATTGCAGTGTATACTGTAATAAACTCTCCTCTACTTAGGAGTTTTGCTTTATAATATATATCATACCAATTTTTAGCACATTAAACAGCAGTGCCATAGGGAATTAAATCTGCAGTATAAAAAAGACTCCAAAAATTACATTTTGGAATTAACTTTTTAAACTTAGTATTCCAATGTCTTTTGCAAAATGTAACCCATTTATAAATTATACGCTTGTGAGGCTTTAACATTTTTTTTTTCATCCTCTGTGTCATGCTTTAGGCAGCAGCCCAATAGCTACCATCCTCTTACAGGGTGATAGTGTGGGCAAGTATAAAGGAGTGAGACCTTTCATATTCACTATATCTATAGTGTTAACTGAAGTCTAGGGCAGGTTTAGTATACTAACTCCGTAGCAGTACATTTTTTCCCAGATTACCATCTACACAACTTAGGAGAAGCCAATGTTGGGATAGCTGCTGACATCCAGAGTTCTAGCATGCCAGAAAGTCAAAAAAAAGTTGTTGTTGGAGGTGATAGGGTAAGGAGAGAGGTAGCAGACCTGACCACACACTTTGGAAAGACAGGGGTGTATAGTATGAGAACTGGAGAGGTTTGGAGATACTAAAAAGGTTTGGCCAGGATATGTAGTCTATGAGTGAGGGAGGAAAAAGTGTTACCCTGTACAAGCCATGCTGCAGAATTGTGCAAGGTCAGAAAGTTTAGTCACATCCATGTAGAAGCTTAGGTTTACTGGATAAAAAGCACACCTGGCAGGATATAAAACTCACTTTGTTCTTTTGTCTCTGCTATAGATTGTGCAATGTTAACCCCTTTAGCTGTATCTTAAATGTAAACTATGATTCACCACTTGTGGAACACCTCTGAAATTATAACAATACCTACACGTATCATATACACTGAGGCAAGGACATTTCATCCTATCACACTACTAATACCACTACTCCAATACCAACCATAGAAAATAACCCTTATTTCAGTTGGAGTGATGCTATAATTATTAGGTTAACCAAAGATACACTTCAGGGTAGGTAAGACAAAGATATATTTAAAGACTCAGGAAAATACATAGCTGAAAGTAATTTAAGATGCTGAAAACAGTTTTCTCATCTAAATTTAGGTTGTCTGACATTTTAGTAGCAAATCCAAGGTACTCTCTTTATAATAAGCAGGGAGACAAAGGCACCTCCATAGAGCAAGTCATCTCAAGCAACCAGGGCCCCTCAGAAGTATCTCAGAGGGGGCTAGAGTATCAAATTTTAGGCAGCTAAATACTTAACCTCTGTTGCTAATGTTAGGAAAACATGTACTGCTTCCTAAACCCTTAAACACGTATATATGCTGGCCTGCATATAAATCTAGTTTACTCAGTTTGATAGCCAAACATTGAACTTTAAATTAAATGGTTACTTAAATGTTCCAAGCTCTCTTTTAACTGTAAAGCCACAGGATGAGTACATGTTCTTCAAATGTTAGCAATATAAAGGTTAATAGCTGATAAAAAACAAGGGATGAAAAAAGCAGGGGTCAGTATCTTGTGCAGATACAATATGAAAAATTAAATCTTACTAAATATCAGCAAATATGAAAGCAAATTGTTAAGCAGCTTAGGGGGTATGGCTGAATACCACTGATTAGGAACGACACGCTGATGTTTGAGAATTGCATCCTTTGGGCCACCTGCCATGATGACTGGTTTAAAAAGGTTTACATCACAAATGAGTTGGGTAATTACTTGGATTGGCTAACATAATGTGAAGCAAACATAAGGTTAACCAGCAAAACAGAGTGGAATGCAGAACATGCTTGATTCAGAAACAAAAGACAAAATTTCCATGTTTTCCCAGTTGTTTTTTACTGAAGAGATATATAGTAAACTAAATAAAACTTTTTTTTTCTTCCTTTCAGGTATTAATTTAAGTTTTCTAAGCAAAAACAATGACAGACCAATATGGTACTTTTTAAAGTCATTTTCTCCCAGGGAGATCTGTCAGCAGTGAGGTAAGAGTCTCCCAACACATAAGTTGGCCTATTTTTTTAATTACAGCTAATTGTCCTGTTTTCAATTATTTAATATCTTCCCCGTGAAATTGTAAATGTTTACAGGCTCACAAAAGGCCAAAATTTGAATCTGCCGCTTAGTAACAAATAATGTTGCAACAACAATCCAACTGTTGTTTGAAAATGAAAATAACATTCAAATATCATGGTTTATAACAGAGCATGCTACAGACTACTTGGTAAACAGTACAGTAGCATGAATATGTCACTGATGACTGTTTAATAGAGCTTCATTGTGTAACTCCTCAAAAAACTACACACTAGTTGAAGTGAAAACTTTCTCTTAAAAAGATGTCTTTTGCAAAGTAGCTCAAGCTGGAAAGCCAGGCATTTGTTTAATAGGCACGTTATTTTTCCCTCACGCAGACACCAGCCTGCTGTCTGTATTAACAGTCAGCCTTGTTATCCCCCCACAATCTTTCACTGGAGGTCCCTTCCTCTACAGTTCTGTCCCTTCTGGAGCTACCAGCAATGCTGTCTTTCCCCAGTAGTGACATGGAGAACCAGGTAAGTGAAAATAAAAGTGAAGAACTCTCATGCAGCTGCTGCCATTCAGCAATACATTAAGGCACTGAAGTTCTCCATATCCCGCAAAACATCAAGTTTTTTTCCAACTGCAAGAAAGACCGGTAGCCTCTCTTCTACCCGAGTTTTCTATTACCACAAGTGAAATGGAACATAGGGTAAAGAAGAAAGAAAATAATTGAGGTGAGTAAAATAAAGAGGGTAATTCAAAGTAGGAAGGAAAAGACCAAAAAAAAAATACCTGAATAGTAACCACAAAATCCTCAGGGTTTGAAAGTGTTTAGTTACTTTGGCTAAAAATTATCAAGAGTAAAAGTTTTGAAAAAATTTAAAAATCTGAAAATAATAGAAAAATATTCACAAGAAAAATTCACAAGAGCAATTACAAAAGCTTTTCTCAACTTAGTTTCAAAATTTCTAGTTTTTGAAGTTTGAAAATGTAGAATTATTTAACTGGCAGATTTATTATTTTTTCCTGGAAATTTAAGGGCAGAGCCCTAAAAGCTGAGCCTCAAATATATCTACTACATGCTGCAGAAGAAAGAGAAAACAGTCTTTATTCTGCCCTGAAAATAAATACAAACTCAAGTTGGACTGAAGATCACTGAGGTTCATTAATCTAATCTAGTGTCCATCCTGAACAAAAAAATCCTGATCATTCCAGAGTTTTGTGTAAAAACAATGTTTTTTCCAGTATTCCCAAAGAGAAAACGGAAAGCCATCCCAGTCATATGCTGCCTGTATTCTTGAGCAGAAGGAAGCTAAATATAGTGACTATTCAGGTCTCTTTACAGCTTTAAAGGAACTATAGATGAGGAGTAGACTACTGTTTAATGTTTTACATGAAAACATTCTTTATAATAATTTAGTTTGTTTCTCCATTTTGTATTGAACAAAACTTTTCTCTATGTTTTTGTTCTAATGATCACGTATTTTCCAAAATGAGTTCACTTTGTAAAGACAGAGAAAATAAAGGCAAAATATCCAGATGTCTTGCGGGTCTCCAGAGTGATAAACAGAAAAATAATTGCATTTAATCTGCCTTAAGTATTTCTGTCCAGCTACAGGGTTACTAATAATTACCCTTGCGTGTCAACTCCTGTTCTATGGACTGCTGATTTTGTAAATTCATGTTCACATTGAAAGGATTAAAAGCATAGTTTAGCAGATTACAGTACAGAGTGGGCAATTACTTTGGTCTGATTCAATTATAATTCTTATTCCTGTGACAAGTATAGAAAATATCAGATCAAGAAGAACAGGACTGAAAACATTTTCTAGTGCAGCCAACGTTTTTAAATACAGACAACAAAAATAAATGATTGCAAGCTGGTTGTATGGAAGGCTGACGATACCTGTATTCCACCATATTAAGTACATGTTCATACAATGCCCTTTTTATATCATCCATAGGCAGCTGTGGACACAGCACTCATATAAAGATTCAGTCTAAAATGAATGTAATCTCATGAATGTGCATCTAGCACATGATAACGCAAACCACATAAGAAAACGGGGGAAAAAAAACCAAAATCTGTTATTTGGCTGAGTTAAGAGTTAATTTGGAGAAGATATTCCTGACCTGTGGAATACCCTTACAAATATATTCCTATCAGTAACTCTCTAAGCCTGTGCAAGTTATCCTTTAGCATTAGAATGTGTAAAACTGTTATATCACTGTACGAAAGCAGAATCTCGGAAAAATCCAGGAAAGTATCCCTAGGGTATGGTATCAGAGGCAAGAGAGAAGCTTGCAAAAGCAATTGGTTACAGAGCATGGAGCCTTGTCAATGTAGTCAGACTGAATTTTGGTATATGAAAATTTTCTTCAAATCACTGAGCCTCTCATCCCTCACAGAAGGGTTAACAGCAAAGGGAAATTAGGTCAGCCATATGGAACTTCAGTCCATGACAGGTACACTCTAGAGGGAATCTGGAAATCTACCAAGAAGAGTCCCTAGTACCCCAAGCATGAAATCAGTTCACTTTCCTTAGCACATTTATTTCCTACAGGAAGCTACCTGCCCAGCAAGAATTTCTCCAGTCTTCCAAATCTTTCTAGTGTTAAGGAAAATCTCCAGTGAAAGAAACTACATTAATGTTTTCAAGTAGAGATACATGTCATACTTCACATCACTATATTCATAGTGCCGACCAGAAAGGGCCAAGGGCTGACCATAAAGGGCCTGAGCGATGCTGTTCCATGATCCATGAAAAATCATTAGCATTTTTTTGTCTCGGGCAAACTGGACTTTCCTAGATAATGCCCAGGAACGGTTTTGGGAACACAGGCAATAAACTGTTCCCTGTATGCAATTTGTTTGCACTCAGCCTGCTCTTAGACGTGAGGGAATGTTAAAGGAGTTTAGCAGCATGAAGAAAAATCATAGAATCATAGAATCATCTGGGCCGGAAGGGACCTTAAAGTTCAGCTAGTCTGACCCCCCCACAGTCAGCAGGGACACCCCCAACTAGATCAGGCTGCCCAGGGCCTCATTGAGCCTCCCCTTGAATATCTCCAGGGAAGGGGCCTCAACCACCTCCCTGGGCAATCTGTTACAGTGCTCCACTACCCTCATTATAAGGAACTTATTCCTAATATCCAATCCATTTTCTTTCCTACGTAGGACATACAGCTACCTTTTATTTTGTACCTTGCCTCACTGTTCACATTACATACATTAGAAATATATCCCAATCAAAACAGCATTCATGTTCTGAATGCTTACTCCAAAGTATTGCACTACCTTGTAATAAACAGCTAAGCCTTGCAATATACAGCACAAGATTCTTTAAGACACTGAAAGAGCTAAAGAAAAGAGCACATGATCTACTGACAGCCAGTGAATTTAAGCTTTTCAAAACCAGTTGTGGGAGTTGACTGTTGCAGTCAACAGGAGCTTGCTTCTAGCTTTTTGTTGACAAACCACCCTCTTTCCACCTGTTTGGGCTTCTATTCAGCATATTTAGAGACAAAGACCAGAAGAACATAAACGTTTTAAAAATTAATTTATTATCAACCAGAAAAACATGCTTCTGGATTTCTCTATGTAACGATGCACATTCAACTGCTGTAGAAGGAGACTAAACAACACCTAGTATTTACCTTAAAAATTAGCACTTGAGCTGAATAATATTTTTACCTCATGGTTACCTTCAGCAACCATAACTTGAGACACTGCAATATTACATACACTTAGTTAGAAATCTATACAATACTTACTGGTGGTCCCTGAGGTCCTGTTGGACCTGCTTCTCCCTCTGGCCCCTGTTCACCCTATTTTCAGGATAGGAAAAACACAACAAATTTGAAAAGTGATTTTTTGCCCAATGCAAAACTTTTCATTTTTCTAGATCTTTTGAATAATATTAAAGATCGTACCGATTTCCCAGAATTTCCCATCAAACCTGGTACACCAGGGGGACCTCTATTACCCTGGTGGACAAAAGGTGAAAAATATTAGCCAAGCCAATGGTTTACTGTTGCATTTAAAAAAAAAAAGGTAAGGAAATCAATAAAATATAAAAGAACTCAGCCTGCACTAATGTTTTAACTTCAATCTTTATTTTGGTTTGCCCTTAAATGTCACCTAATTCCTTTTATCTAATTTTTAAAAGTCAGATTTCAGTTTTTTTGTTTACATACTGACAAATCCCAAATAGACTTGACTGTTGCTCTCAGATCACTGAAGAATAATAGAATTCTATGTAATCTAGTTTTCTTTTTCAATTACTTATAACTAAACCTAAATATTATTGTCTAAAGCATTCCATGGTCTCAATCATACAGGACCTTTATAAACTTCATTGGAATTGATGCTGCAATTTGATGGTACAGAAATAGACATGACAGTTTCTGTGATTCAATTTAGAGCAGCTATAAATTTTATTTTTATTATGAGACCCCTCATTTCAAACCGTGTCACATACCTCCTCTAGCAATAACTTTAAAAGGAAATTTAAAAGGAAATGGCCTTTTTAAGGTATTATTTAAGGCCTGGGATCATCAAAACCCCATGATATAGCAAAATGATTATTGAAAAGCACAGGACTACAGCTGATAAAAGACTATATTTAATACTTTTAGCCAAAGACTTGTCTCTTACTACAGCGGAAAGTTAGTAGAATTCCACTGAATACTTTAGAGCTTGATAAGCACAAGTACAGTATTATAAGAAAGTCAATACTCAAGATGGTTTACCTTTGCGCCAAGTATGCCTTTCACACCTGGAGAGCCTGGTAAACCCTGAAAGAAATAACATTTACAGTTAATTTGTTAAGGGAATTGGAAATGTTGTTAAAAAACCATCTTTCTCATGTTAAAGTATTTCTAGTCTTTTAACTTGATATCCAATAACTTTTATGCCATAATGCTGCTTGGGTTTTTTTGGAGGTTGTCTTTTTTTTTTTAATTCCTATGGTGGACCAAGCTTGGATTCTTTGCATTTACAATTTAAGAGATAAGGAGTATTATTCCTAGTTAATAAATTGGCAAAAGAAGCATGGAAGAGTGAGGAGTGAGGCTTTTTCTGTCTTTGACTACAAATAAGATTTCACTTAAATTACTCCAACATTAGCATCAGACTAATCTATATATGGCGGTTGCGTAGTCTGAACTGAACTAACTTTCCAAGTTAAAATACCAGATACTTACTGGTAGTCCCTGAAGCCCTGCATCACCTGGAGCTCCAGGTTTTCCTGGTTCACCCTGAAAAACATTTTGGGTTGTAATTTATGTAAATCAAACAAAAGGGAAAATTTTATTTCTGGAACACAAAGCTGGAATACCTTTGGATCTGTAGGATGGGAAAGTTCACTCAATGGCCCTAATAAAGTGCATAAAACCTTGGGCAGCAGCACAATAAAAAGCCATACATGAGTGAATAAATCTAGGCCACTACCAAAGCTCAGATATATTCCAACTGTGTCTTACTTTTGCTCCAGGCATTCCAGGGATCCCTTCCCGGCCATTGACTCCTGGTAAGCCCTTGAAAGAAAGAAAAATAAAATAAAAAAAAAATTAATGTATTGCTAGAAACACTTCACTCAAGCAGTCTGATACACAAATTAGGATGACATGAAGCAAATGAAGAAGTGAAGTATACATACACACTCTCCTTTAGCCCCAGGGAGACCATTTATTCCTCTTGTACCTTGAGGGCCCTAAGAATAATAATACTTTTTAAAATTTAAAATAAACACATTGAAATCACGGATGCAAAGAATGTCAACACATATTCATTCAGATACCATTACTTTGAGAGTACCAATTATGTTGTATGTTTATATGCTATAAATAACCAATATTTACAAGTGAACATGAGTTGAAATTTGTCTGTGCTGACCGTTTCTCCCTTTGGACCTGCCTCTCCCAGTGGACCTCTCTGTCCTTGATCCCCCTACAATAAAATTTAAAAAAATAAATTATTTAGCAATAAAATCAGGATGAACTTACTTGTAGAATTAGCAAAAACCTTCAGTAAATCAACAACACGATGCATGTTGAAAGAAGAATGAAGAGATAACAAAAACATACTCAGAGTCTAAAATATGTTCATCTACTCTGTAACTCATTGAGGACCATAAAAGATTCTGGACTTGACATCGCTGTCATATCATTTATCCATCTAGGGGAAATCAGTGGAATTGGATTATCTTTTCTGATTCATAAAGTTTCAGGAGTTAGTATCTAACTGGGTAGACCCTGGAAATTGTTTGTCTGACACATAGTCTACTTACAGGTACACCAGGAAGACCTTGAGGACCAGGCTCACCATCAAGCCCACGAACTCCCTACAAAAGGGAGATAATAACAAGGAATTAAAATGAAGTGCTGAAACACTAAAAACTTATGCTCCCTCCTGGTTTTGTGGGAGCTGCAAATTCTCTACAGCTGAGGATTTTTTATAGCTCTACTTTAAAAACAAATAAACAAATAAAAAAACACACAAAGGAATTTTGGCAAACTTAATTTTTTAATCTACCTTGTCTTTTTGTGGAGTTACGAAAGCCATTATTTTTTGACTATGGAAAAACATCATTCAAAAATGACATTCAGTTCATTCTCTAAAAAAAAATAATCATATTGGCCAGTGAGGAGGTAGACCTTTTCATGGTAATTCAGAAAGTGTCTCTGCCTACCTCAATCCTATATTCTTCACTGTATAATAGAATAGCATCCAAATGGGAACAGAAATGATCAAGTGCAGTGCAGCTATTTTTATCACATATGTTCCAAGGAAACAATACAATTGCTACACTGTAATAATTTTTAATGGAGAGAAGAAAATATTTTTTTAAAGATTTACAGAAAATAAGGAACTCCTTTATCAAATAGATATAGTAAATATAATTCAAATAAATAGAAGAAACAGCATGAAAATGTAGGCAAATAACTATGAAGAATTAGAAAATACAAAAAAAGACAGAAAAGCAAAGAAAGTAATAGCTTAGCAAAGGTGTCTGAGGGGAAGGATCACTCATAAGAAGGTTCATAATCTTGATAAAATCGATGTTGTTTCAGAACATAAATGATCACAGAATAAGATTTCCATGCTTTCATGTCTGGAGAAGGCGACAATGGCATAAATGCTGTATTTTACTCCTTCCAAAATTTTTGCCATATAGATTTAGGAAGATCATCATACTACAAATGTAACATTCAGTTTTGAAATAGCAGTTAGAAACACGTTGATGAACAGCAGGAAAAATACCCAGCAAAGTCAGAGCCCATATAAATATGAATCCCACTGGCAGTAATTTAGGACACAAAAGATGTAAGAGACAGAAAGAATGTAAAAAGAACAAGCTGTCAATAAAAAATCCTCACAATAACTGGTACAGTGAAGGCAAAACGGTACAGGAAGATGCAAATCACAAGAGGGACCACTTAATAAAGTTTAGCTTTAATTAAAATGTGCTATAACTTGCTATCTTGCTAACTGCATACTTGCACACATGTCAAACTACTATAAATCCAAGGATCAGAGAGAAAGGTGTGAAGAATATGTGTGCTTCATTAATGACAAGGACTAAACTGCCTTTCTTCCTATCAAAAAGTACAGTAGCTACAGAAATTCAGCTGCCAGGAGAAAGAAAATGTTGGCGGAAAAAAAAAGAGGAATTTGAATAAGCTTTAAAACCATTTTGTTTTTACCCAGGCCATTTTATGGAAAGAAATTTAATACTCACTTTGGTACCTTTAGGTCCCATTATACCAGTTATACCTCTTGTACCTAGGATACCCTGAAAATGAAAAGTATATACAAATTATGCTTAAATCTTTTCATCAGAACTGTCCTAAGTTTTTAGACAGAAGACTCAGAGCTCTACATGGTTTGTTTATGCTTATTTTACTATTTTCCTAATATGGAAGGAGAAATCCAGCCACTTCTGTATTAGAATTATTGATTTATATAGTAATTCGATATTTTATTAATTTAAGACTTTTTAGAATAATAACAAAACCATCAGGTTGAACGCTACAATCACAAATTGAGCAGACATCCAAGTGCAGCAGAGTGTATCATAACTATTATCACTTCCCTTCAAAATACAGTCTCACAGGAAATTTTTTCCTCTTCCTGAGAGACAAACTACATGACATCTTTCGTCTCTGCAGAGAGACCAAACCCTATAAGGTGTTTGCCCTGCAACAAGAATGCACTTACAGCTGAGTTAGTGAAACAGCTACAGGTATTTCAGTGCAGCACAGGCAAACCTACTTACTGACCAGACTGTAGGCAGGCAGCCCTTTTACTTTACTTAATGAAGTTAGATGGAATCTTGCACAGAACATTTAAAGCTGAATCAGCCCAAAACATGATTTTTATCATGTTTTGGGATGACACGATAAATAATGCAACAGTGACTACAGCAGGCTGACTAGGGAGAAACTCACAGTCTAATCCTTGTTCCAAGATCAGAGATGGAAATAGGCACACTGTGGTACTCACTAATTTCAAACAAAAGCAACACCTCTCCCAAAGGTGGCTATCTGATGCAAGTCTGCTTGTCAATGCATTACAGAAAAGTGTTGTATTGCAGGAGTTGCTGTGGAGACTGGATTCCTAATCCCTTCTATGGATCTGAGCCTTACATTCTTTTATGTAAGGAGCATACAAGAAAGGACAAGAGAGCCTACAGCCTTTCTATCTGTGTCTCTAAAGTCTTGTCTGTCCTCTTGTCCACAGGTTGTCCATCTAACATCACTTTCTCCATATTATGAATCCTACATTTTAGTAAGTATCAAGTATTTTAAAGCATATTTGTAAGGTCATTAACTGGTGAAAAAGTGAATTGAAATAAGTAATGCATTAAAAAAAGAAGGGGAGGGGGGAAGTCCATCTGTAATTGGTTTTTAAATTTACTGTGTTATTTCACAGTAATTGTAGAACTTTATCAAAATGTGTGTGTTAAACGAATTGGCCCCCACAGGTCCTTCAGGTGGCAGAAGTTGCATCTTACACAGACTTTCTCTGCATCGGGGCACAAAGGACACTTTTCAGCATCAAACATAAGAAGGATTACACCCTTTCCTTTACTTAGTCTGTGTTCTTTATCTTTCTCTAGTCCTAATCTGGACATTTAGGACTCTTATGTTTATAGAGAATTCTGTAATTGAGGATTTGGATGTCATGTTCATCATGGTAAGCTCATGTATAATATCACAACTGGATACCAATGGTATTAAAGAAATAGTTTCATACCTAGGAAAAAAGCATAAGACCACATCAGAAAATAAACTATAGAAATTAAATGTGTTATGCCTATGCCTATTTCTCTTACTTAGAATGCCTCATTTATTATTCCCCATTGCCTGTTCAGCTGTGGTAACCATAAGAAGAGCTCCTCACAAGGAAACAAGCTGAGGAGGTATGTGCCAGAACAAAGCAGTCAATCGAAGCAGGACAAGAAAATAACTCCAAAATCATAAGTGTGATTGAAGGATGTTTCTTTGGCTTGCAAAAAGGCAAAAAACAAAAAAAAAAAGAGAAAATTTTAAAAAAATATGTTTTTCAATGGGTGCTACTTCATACTAACGTCTTGCCTAAGCCTGAATTTCAGTTAGTTGTGTTTTAAAGAAACACTAGCTTTGCAGGCTGAAGTCATCAAAATCATGGAAAGGAAGACCAATGAAAAAAACACAGAACAAAACATAACAGTAACAAAAAATCCCCCAACTATTTGCACAACCTAAGTATAACACAAGATTTAGGATATGAAATATTTTTTAAAATAATCCTGTCCACTGAACTACCTAGAGCTTTTTGCCAAGCGATAATGTACCTTTTTGGAGTGACTTAAATAATTCTACTTTCACTCATAGAGAATGTGGGAGAATAAAGAGAAACGTGTGTAGATTTTATATCTGTTTTCTTACAATAAGAACAAAATTATATGACATAATAAAGCAAATGGATAACACTAAAAGGAAATACTTTACTGGAGGGCCTTGAGCTCCCACTTCACCAATGGGTCCTTGGTCCCCTTCTTCACCCTGGGAAAGCACAAGGAATAAATCTGCAGCTAATCCATAAAGTGTGTATTGCTCTCTTACCAGAAGAGGTACCTTTACGGCTTATTGGTTTCTGTCATCATGTCCTGCTTGAAGTCACATTACGTCCTTAGACAGATTCTTGTTTAGGTTCACATTCCATTCAACAAACAGGTCAAAAGGGTAATTTCAAAGCATTCCCAGTATAAAAAAGAATAATGATATTTTACTCTTCATCTGTCTTTCCATTTTTTTCTTGCTGTTAATCTCTTTAGGTTTTCTTGTTCTTTTAGAATAAAAGTGTAATGAAGGTATACTCATATAAGTGAATGGCCTGGCTATGTTAGCATGACAATGTCTCATTGCACTTCAGAAATTTTTGAAAACTAAAATGGTAAAATACCTTATCTGGTGAAACCCTAATGTGATTAGATGATAACCTCTCTCACACAATAATAGTGCACAGTAATGAAACAAAAGTACTTACCAGTGGTTTAATTTGCAAAAATTAAATTTGGAGCATAAGTATTTTGGACCATAAGGCTTAACATCCAGGAAAAAAAAAAGATGAACTGTTTCTAATAAACTAATATTATTTTCCACATGCTTAGGAAAAGAAAGCAGGGTTGTTTAAAAAAAATAAAAAATTAAATCAACAAAACAACAAACAACTTTCCTTTTTTATTTTTTCTCCAGTATTAAAGCATTGATCAAGGCAGTGCAAATCTCAACTTTTCTTGCAAATATTTTAATATTAAACAAGGTTAATTCAAATTACACACCTTAAAAGAGTTCACATTTCAGTCTTAGAGCTGAATTGGACTTGGCCTCTTTACTATGGTTATAATATTTCTTTGCCTATGAACTTACACAGTGTCATTTCCCTCTCAAACACATTTTCTCCTCTCATTCTTCCTGTTACTACTCATCTGTGCCACAGAACAATTTATTTGGTTAATCTACAGAATTCTTCTGTGTTTAAACATTTGGCAGTTTTCTAAATAATAACTTTTCCTTCAACTTTTGCTGTAAGTTCCGTATCGATTAAATTGAATGCTATCATAATAAAAAGCAAGAGGAGTATGACTTCTGCATCATAATAAGTACACAGTATAGATGAATGAAGAATAAAGTTATGCCTTTGCTGAGTCTGGAGCATTATGATATGTAGTATCTCTCCATGTATCCTGGCAAAAACAATTAATAGTTTAAACAAATATAACACTGTTTTTGAAGAAGAGGCTAAACTACTATCATATTCCTAAAAACAATAGCAGTTTTTCCTCTTAATTTTTTTTTTACCTTATAACCTTGCTTTCCTGGTTCACCAGACTCTCCTTTTGAACCTTTCTGTCCCTAAAATAAATGTAAATATGAAAATAAACAAATACATAAGAAATTATTCTAAATTAAAATACTGAGTTTTGCAAAACTGACACAGACTCCTCAGAACAACTTGGCTGTTCACTTTGCAATCCCCATTCACCAATGTTTCCTCGCCTATCTATATAACACCATATGTTAAGTATTGCATTCAAAAAGACCTGCTCCTGGATCTAATAAGGTTGCATTTCTAGGCACATTAGTATTTCTTTTTATATTACTCCATAACCATTTCCTGAGCCAAAGAGTATTGCTAGAAACTAGCGACAAATACATTTAAAAAAAAACTGAAACAAAATTGATACTCCAAAAGTGTTCATTTCAATTTGGTGAGTTATAGGTCACCCAGGAAGAGAGAAAGAAAAAAAAAAGACTAAGGATCTGGGGGAATGTTTTGAGTTTCTGGACTCAGACTGCAAATGGTCCAGAAAGGGAGTGAAGCAACCCTTCACATACTCTAAACCTTTCAGGTCCACACATAATTTTCACCCTGAAGATTACAGCAGCAGGAAGAGATTTCAACAAGAGGTTATTTTGGCAGTCGGAGTTGAAATAACCCTAAGCATCCACACTATTACAATGTTTTTTGAAATGAACACTGCAATGCCCTTCTGCCAAGCCAGCCATTACTCTCCCCCATGCTTTGGGACAGCATTGCTGTAAAGAATGCTTGAAAAAACAGATTTTCTTACCTTCATTCCCATTAAACCAGCACGTCCTGGGTGGCCAGGTGGACAAGCATTGGGACACTGGAGAAGCATCCACATAATTAGTACCACATATGTTGAATAAAGTTGTCTCATATTATTTTAAATGTGGACAATTATCTTACCAATGGGTCACCATCTTGCAGGCCAATTGTTCCCTAAATTAAATGAAATTAATCAAAGTCAGTAAAAGAGAAATAATCAGATCTGACTCATGAGGCAATAGTCATTAGATAAAACAGCAAATGCTACTTTCTAAAGTGGGAATGAAAAACACAACCAACCAAAGCATCTCAACATAAAAATCACATCAAAGGTGGGATTTTTTTTTTATAGGATTGCAAAATCCTGTCCTCTGACTGAGATCAACTTGTCTGAAAAGCAAAGTATTTCTTTTGGTTTTTAAGCTACCTGAAACATATTTTCTATTAGATATTGAGCAAATATATTCAAAGCCCATGAATCTCCAACAAAACCCAAGACAATTTCTGTAATAAGGATAACTTTTACTTTTCCAACTTACTACCATTCAGCAAAAGGTCAGATCTTTACAGAGAAAAAAGTACTAGTAGAGGAGTGTGATCTCTGGCAGTTACCAGAATTACAGTAAACTAGAGATCAGTGTACAATGAGATAGACTCAGTGGGAGGAAGACCATTCCTCATATTAAATTAAATACTTGATGGAAGTTAATGGGGGGCTCATGAGGCACAACAGGGAAAAATAAGATTTCACAGCAGCAGCTAAATTCTTTAAAGCCCAGTGGGAGGGAGCACACTGTTTCAGAGGCAAGCACAGTGGAGTTCAAGAAATGAGCTGGTCTCCTTTTATTCAGAAGAATTTTAAAAAAGTTGAGGGTGTGTTTGGGTCCATAACGCAATCAATTGGAACGGGATTGTGGCATTTCAGAAATCTAAAAAGGACAAAACTATTGAGGAATGCAAGCAGTATATGACATTATTGAGAATTCATTTCTACTTGTTTCCTAAAAGTTCTTCTCTACTTTTCCATACACAAATTTTTAAAACGCCTTTGCCAATTCTCTAGCAACTTTTCATGAAAGCAAGAAACATAGCATAGATAAAGCAGGTGGATTTAGGGTCTGTCCAGCAAAGGAACAGTACAGGTTTTAAAAAGAGGTTAGTATGACACATTTCCCAGTGGTTCACATTTCACAGCACCCAGCCTTCGATGTGCTTGCCAAACACTTTGTTTTACCTCTCTGGGCAGGTAAATAGCCACAAGACAAAGCATAACACACATCCCTCCTCCCAAGAGGCTCAAAGAAGACAACCATTCCCCTAGAGAGGCAAATAACTGTTCTAAAGCTTTCTTTTATTCCTTGCAAGTAGCAGGCCTCGTTGAAAGAAAGACATTAGAACTTAACCCACCTGGGAGCATTCTGCCTCATGAGCCAAATGTTAAATTTTTCTCCTCTTGGAGAAAAGTCTACTTCTGCTGAAGTACTACTGGTGAGGCCCAACAAAGATTTACAGTAATACTAGAATGCACAGGGAAGTTTAATACCTGTAAAAGTTACAGTTTAAGACCAGTTTAATTGCAGAAATGGGAAGATGCTATGACAGAAGTTACACAGTTTGCATTTCAAACTATCGTTTATAACCATAAAGACTAGAAACTTGCTTTCTAAAAGAAAGATCAAATGTTGATAGGATTGAATGAATTGTATCTCAGGCTTTAAACAGAAACCTCCTGGACGTTATGAATTAATATATCCTGCTGAAATCCTAAAATCGGTATTCAATTGTAGGAATCAGCTGTAGGACTTGAGGAGTAGTTTTGTTCAAGCAGCAACAACATAAAATTAGGGCATTAGCACATATTAAAGGCAATCACTTACCCGAGGTCCTGGTAGCCCTGGCAGCCCTGGTGGCCCTCTTTTTCCTGGATCTCCCTAAAAAAGGTAACTTTCTTGATTTGTAGTAATAATGAAAACAAGCAGTTACATATTTATACCACACAACTACAGTGAGAAATGAAGTGTCTACAGAACCTTAGCCCATAACATGGGGTAGAATGGGAAAACTGATTTTTTGGTAGAATGGGAGCCTTGTTGTGGAATAGGAGTCATAAAAAATAAATAATTTTCAGGGGCTTCACAAAGATGAAATACTTGACCACAGGATCATCTGTACACACCTCTATCTCATAATTGCTAAGTTCTGAACTAAAAGAATGCTAGTAATTTGTAAAAAAGCATAGAGAGGAAAAAAATTCCCTTTTTCAGAGTCCAAGTTAGAAACTTCTGTTTACGTTTTGATGCCCAGTGCTTTCAGAAGTGAAGAGAACATTTTAATATTATGATAGGGACCAACTTTTAACTTAATACTGTCATTTCAATATTATATTTGATATGTTATTAAATCAAAAATGAAATTAACAAGATGAATACAGAAAAAGTATTCACTAATTTTCACAATGCATAAGCTATAGAGCCATATGTTTAAAAGCACTAAAAAGGAGTATTTCTTTTCCACACAAGGTGTAATTACATTGTGGGACTCATTATCACAGTGTGCTGTGGTGGCTCACAATATAAATTTATTCAAAAAGGGATTGACTACATTAATGGAGGAGAAGATCATATATAGCTTTTGAAAAAGGGAGAACAGTTGCAATTTCTGATTCAGGCAGTCTGTGAACTGCCAAATGCCTGAATGTGGGACAGTATGACAGAAAAATATAATTTTACAAATAGCCTGTATACTTCAAAAGTATCCATTATTGCCCTTGCTACAGACAAGACAGTGAGCTAGACAGATCATTTTCTGAAACAACTTGGCAGGTTTTAATATTCTTTTTTATATTTGTGTATACGACTGTGCAATACACAAGGAGAGGTATGCATTAAAAAAGAGGTTTCATTGAACACAATTTTAATGCTATTTTAGATTTCAAGTAAAAAATTAACAATTTATTTCAATTTGCATGTCAATGGTAAAGTGTGGAGTCAAAATATGAGTGTGCTGATACTGCACAGTTTAGCAGTAAGGTTAGTAGGTGGAATCACACTGAAAAAGAGACTAAGAAGAAATACTGAATTGCTATGTTCACTGATATGCAAATGGAAATCAGAAATAATATGTGGTCAAGCACCATAATGTATATTTGAGAAAACAGGAGTAAAGCTAAAGTTCTGCATATAACGTTAAGTTTTACATATCCTGTATTTCTGGCAGGTTTGCTGTTTGATTTCAGCTTTGTTTGAGTAAGAGGAGAAGTACAGCATGGGACAATATATAGAAAACATTTAATTCTAATCTAAAGGGTGGCTGTGACTTTGTGATATTAATTGTTCCTTATTTTTGACAAACTTCAAACACAATCCTTCCTCTTACGAGTGATCACTGCAGAGGAAAAAAATGTATTTTCAAGTGCTGTTATAATCCAAATAGAGTTTAATGGCACAGTAATTATTCATTTTTTTTTTCTCTAAGTCCCTTCTAGCAATTGAATAAATCTACATTTTCAGCAAACCTAGTAGTACTTACAGGTGGACCAGCACGCCCTACTTCCCCAGGAAGTCCTGCTGCACCAGCTGGACCCTGTAATAACCAAGTTAAATAGTATTTTTAGACCATACAATACCTTTATACAAGTATCAAAGGAGTGAGAACATGTAATTCCCTCAAAGAACAAACTATGCCTTCAGATACCAGTATTCTTGCCCCCTATACCATAGATCTAAGCAGCCTCAGCAGTAACTGAAGAAAGCATACATAATAGACATACAAAATCAGGATTGAAACAGTCTCTTTTTTTACTGAATTACTTTTCATTACAGTATAACAGCTTTATTAAATATTTTAAAAGATTCCTGGAACAGTATATTCATGAATATTAAAAATTATACTTACAGGTGGTCCAAGAAGCCCCTTGCCCTGTGAAATATGAAAAAAGGTCAGAAATGTGGGAAGGATTCCACACCTAGTCAAGCTGTTTGCCAAGAACAGAGTATTGGAGATAAAAAGGTAAAAAAACCCTGATATTTGATTCAACAAAATAATTTTGAAAACTTGTTTAACTAATGTTAAATACCAATTTTGTTATTAGGTAATCAATATAAGGAGAAAAAATAAATTATTGATTAAGTTGCCTTGCAGTAGCACTTACTTACACATATTTGCAAACACATATACTTCCACCAAAAATGAAGACATTAAAGTCTTTGAGTTTACCTAGTTATCAAGTGCCATGAGAAACACATCTATGCTATAACAATTTCCTTCTAACAGTGCATTTAAATTGCTAATTAAAGAGATTTTATTTTCTTTTTGCCAGTGCTTCACCAAGGCCTAGATCCATTAAACTAGCACTTTTTGGTAAACAGAAAGAGCACCAAACTGTTCCAGTTTACATTTTACATCAGTATTGCTCTGAATCATTTTAATGAGAAGTGTCACAGAAACACAAATGTGTTTCTGCCTATTTGAACAATACAAGCCCTCTAATAAAATAGATCTCAGTCTTGCATTACTAAAGCAAATAGATAACTTTATGGAGAACAATGTCAATGTATGAAACACTGGCATATAAAATCACAGACATACTCAAATCTTCAGAGATTTGATGTAGTAAAGTGGCTGGGCTGAGTGGAGTTTAAAAGCCACAGAATATCATACCAGGTCTGTATCTGCAAGGTTGTCTTTAGAAAACTCAGTATAACACAGGGACAATTTCAAGCATTTATCAGACTCATTCCTTTTTAACTATTTAATACATGGCAGAAAGTAAACTTTTTCATCTTGAATAACCTACATAATCCCTTTGCTTAATACTCCCTTGCTGCAATTCATTATATCATACATGCCTATATTTGACTATACAAATGAAACTTTCACTGCATCACATACATCTATCATCTGCCTCTGAAAGAAGGAAACTTGCAGGTTCCCTTTGAAGTATCCCCTTCCTAATCCACCCCTAACAGTGGCAGGGAAAGTCAGTGATATGATACCAAAAGAAGCACCTACAGCTACTGTGTCCAGCCTACACACAGGCCAGTACCCGACTTTGCCCCTTCCATTGCTCCTCCTCACTCCTCCTCACCCTCCTAATTAGAAGCATGGGCTGCCCCCCAGCAATCCATGCCTCAGGCCCTCACCCAGCTACTCCAGCCTTCTGGCCATGAACTCCCTGCAAGCACACCAAGTTCCAGAGTTGAGAGCTCCAAGGCAATCAACTGGTAAGGACTTACACAGAGCAGTTAGTGATGCCAACCAGCTGCTCATGTTCCTGTCTCTGCTTGTGTCCTGAAAAGGAAGCCTCTCCACGCAGCCTGGAACTGCAGACCGAGATCCCCAGATGCCTGCTGCGTGCTTTGAAGGTGCTTATCTGTTCCACAGAGCATAGGGAGTGCATGAGCATGGGCAGTGTGATCAATTGCTTCAGGGACACTCAACCTGTAGACCTGGTTGTACCTCCACATCATCACTGAGGACCTACCGCCATCCACCACAAAGAGTCACATTCCAGGATTTGTATGTGCACCCTGTGATGAAAGCTGTGCTGTCATAGACGTAAAGTGTTAATTTCTCTATCACTAAACACACTCAATCTTACTCATATGTCAGATCTGTAAAACACCAGTAATATATCAGCTAATAGAAAATGTAGAAGGAACTTAACTGAAAGAGAATGGACTGAAGAGTGCAAAACTTGCACTGAATGTAGCAGCCACAGGTCCATTGACCAGGGCCAGATTAAAGACATCAGCATATTGGTGGTAAATTACTTGAATTAATTTTGTAAAGCTGTCATTTGAGAGACTATCCACAAAAGAGATGAGAGAAAGAGAAGAAATTAAAACTAAATGATAAAGCAGGAAAAAAAAGAGGAAAAGGAGAGCAAAAAAAAGATAACTGAAGATTGCCACAATATATTCTGGGGAAGGGGTGACAGAAGCAGAAAAGCAAGTGCAGTATATAAACTTAATTTATATACTTAATATTCATTCTTTCAGTTGCCCTGAAGTCCTAACTTGGCCAATAAATTCCACTGGATGAGCTTGAAAAAGTGATAATAAATTTAAACTAATTAATGATGATTCTATTATGAGGGTGGTTGAACACTGGAACAGGTTCCCCAGGGAGGTGGTTGAGGCCCCTTCCCTGGAGATATTCAAGGTGATGCTTGACAAGACCCTGGGTACTCTGGTCTAGTTGGGGGTGTCCCTGCTGACTGCAAGGAGGTCGGACTAGATGTCTCTTCTGGCCTGGACCATTCTATTATTCTAACATTGTAGCCAAGGCTTCTGACTTTCTGTTTGCACTGAGCATTTTAACAATTTAAGCAAGAGTATGAGAGAAATAAGTCTTTGGATAATCATCCAGAGACTACTCCACTTGCAAAAGGCCACTGATTGAATTCAAAGCAGTACATAATTACACCTAAATACTCAAATAACCATGTAACTAGTATGCAGACTCGTAAGTGTGTTTATTATGTTTCTCCTAACTGAGGTCTTAAGCATCAAACCAAAGACCTGCAAAGGTTAAGCTGCCCCAATACTTCACATTTGTAGTAAGCGCTTCTCAAGTTTCTGAATCTGAGAATTTGAACCATCACGCTCCAGCATTAGCACTTCTATCCTTTTTTTGGATTGTGGGGGCTTTTTTATTATTGTTAGGTTTAAACTCTACGTATAATCTCACTAAAGGTGAGATGACTGGTGTTGGTCATTTTGAGAGGCTTTCACTAACTGTTCTATTTCTTCAGCAACTTAAAAACATTCATCTAAAGGAAAGCCTGTATAAATGGAATTCCCCCAAGAAATTTTTTTGAGTGTTAATCTTTCCATATGGATTCAGTCTGTATGGGTTAACAACCACGGAGATACAAAATCAAACACTGGGCTTCTTACAAAAATGTGAGGTTTAGGGATTAATCTTAACCTCAATAATTACAAGGGTAATGACAGGAGGTGACTAAGTATATCTGTCTTTTCTGCACCTTTAAATAACTAAGAATTCTCATTTCTTCATTATAAATATTCCTGTGTATTCACCTTTGAATACAAGGTTCAGTTGCTTATTAAGCAGGGGCAGAACAACTCCAAAGACAATCCCTACTGAGATTCACTGAAGCGTGTTACTTTTAAGACTGAAAGTCTCAAGACAAACAAAAAAATCACTAAACTTTGAACAATAGTCCAAAATCTTATCAGATTTATGGCTTTTACAGTATCAAAATACAGTCACAAAAGACCTGAATCAGTTAAGTGTTGCTCTGAATGGAATCAGCATTCTACCTTGACAAATTGGTCCAGTTTGCTGTTTTCCCATAGTAACATCTCCACTTCTAAATTGAGATTAACCGTCTTTATGTATAATTTATATACCTACTCTTTCTGAAGGCTCTTAAATTATTCATTATCATATTAGTCTGTTAATAGTGAGGTAAAATCATGTATATTTTCCCCAAGTCGGTTTTTATTTCAGTTGACAGGCTAAAACACTACAGTGTTTTAACCTAGTATTGCAGTAATTAATTCCCCTTTTCCCCCTCTCTCATAGTAGTTCTTTTCACGTACACTTTTTCCTGTATCATCTGAGTAACATGTCCAACAAGAGTTAAGCTATCTCTTCGTTTCATATACACATTTTACAATACAAATAACCCAGAACTTATTTTCCCATCTTCTTCATCGCAAAAAATTAAAATAAACCCCTAAGCCCCTAACAGAAAAATATAGGCATTTCAGTCTACCTAGAAGCTACCTCAGTAACTTTAGCAGCTATTTTCTGCTGCTAAATATAGGTCATATATTGAATCTATAGACTGACCAGCCATTAGAAAAATATTACCCATTTTCCATATTTTCAGGTAGGAAAGAGCATCCACGAAAATTAAATGCAAACAATTCATCTTAGGTTTGAACATGTCTATAATGTAACATCTTGAAGAATAACTTTCTGATTTCCTCTCTGGCCAAGTATCAAATTATAGTTTAATATAAATTTAGTGGAGGTTAATGAGTCAGGGTCAAAAATACAAAGATACAGTCAAAGATACATAATTTCATGTCAAAGTGTGCTATATTAGAATACAATGACTCTTCTATTTAATTCCATTACTTTCTCCAAAAATAATCTAATTTTTAATTAAATTTTAATCATGTGCAGCCCTATCACGCCAACCATCTTGTTCTATTACTCATTTTCCTTGAGATTTTTACTGATTTCCTATATAATCTAAAATTCTACATGCAAACCATCACTTCTTCAACCCTGTAAAATTCCTAAAATTCACAATTATTTTCAGCACCCAAAGAAAGATGCTAAATCCATTTACACCAACTGGAACAGTGATTTTTGCATGTCATTTTACGTATTTTTTTTGTTTTCCTACCAGAACAGCACAGGAAGTCCCATACAACATTTACACTTCAGTTATCCCATCTAACCACATGGCAAGGAGCTCAGACAGGAAAAACTGTAGACTAATTTATTCAAATAAAACATGGGCTCTCCTGTTTCTACAGCATTTTTACAAAGAGAAGAAAAACAACCCTATACATCCAGAACTTGCAACCACATCACAGGTACAAATCAAACATGTCTTTTCAGTGACACATGAACACTTTGATACAAAGACAAAACGGTTCCTTAATGTACTACCTGAATATCTTACACATTCTTTGAAACTTCAGAAAAAAATTCTGACTTTTCTTCACTACCTCTAATGGTAAGAATCCTTCATATTGATACTGAAGGTCTAAAAAGCCTCTTCATATACTAAATGTATTACTTACCGGAAGTCCACGGGCACCTGGTAGACCTGGCTCCCCCTGTGAAAGATAAAAATTGAGTATTTCAAGAGGCATTAGCATAAAGTTTTGTAAACCACCTATTAGAAGATGCTCTTACCTTTTGGAGGGTATCATTTAGTGGACATATTCTGCAAGTATTATTCATTTCATTAGTGCTAAGCTGATTTCAATGCGACTTGGTAGAAAGGAAAAACTTTTCTCAATATTAAAAAAATAAGGCCTCAGGCATTTTTCCCCCCAGAAAACCTAACTCAAATATGCTGGTTACTCTGATGTATATTTCATTTGTCAGATTGCTGATGAAGTCAGGTTTCACTGTTCTGGTTCCCACTGGATATTACTTGTAATATACAGTAATTACAGTACAAGTTGCAAAGAGCCTCACTGTTACTGAAGACGCTCTACCTTAATGCCATCAGTGTAATGCTACCATTCCTTCCTGCTGACTGAGGGAATGGAAATTGCTTTGTACTGAGTGAAAAGGGCTGAATGGGTCTCTATTATATAGATGTTTTAATAGCACCTCATTATTCCTGCTCAACGCCAAACAAAAAAGAAAAGTAACACCGCCATACCAAAAAAAAAAACTACCACAAAAACCTAAACCAAACCACATCAAACAAAAAAAAACCACAACAAACCAAACCCAAACATAATTTCATGCATAATTTTGCTCTTACCTTCTGTCCTTTTGGTCCTGTGACTCCATGAGAGCCATCAGGTCCTGTGAATCCCTGTGGAAGTAATGTACACAAATGCTAATGCAAAGGTTATGTTGTTTTCTTAGTAAGACAAGAACATTCTAAAACATAGAATAATGAAACTATTAAACGAGGTAAGCTACTGTAGGAGAATTGCAATTCAAATGCCTATTTACACATACAGATAGAACTGCCCAAGGTCAAAGAATTAGCTTCTGATGACAGCAGTGTGATATGTGTCATTCAAAAATTATTCAGAAAAATCACAATTAAACTAAACATGTGATCTCACATCATCTTATATCTTCTCAGTAGGAGATTGATTAATATAGTTCATTGCTCAGGTTAAAAACAACAAATGTCAGTATTTTCCATGTCAAAGAAATCATTCATTGACCAAAAAAAAAAAAAAAAAATCAACAAAGCTGCCGGGCTGGATTTGAGGTTAGTCTTTGAACCACGCTTGTCTATCTGGCTAAAATTAAAAAGCAATCATTATATTACAACTATGAATTCATTTGGAGTTCTTTTGTTTCCAAAATTTTAACCAGCTTATATTGTTTAGAAATTTCCAGATATCCATAAGAAAAGCCTTGCTTTTACATTTGTCCAACACTTTTCTTTTTTGGTACTCTTCGAGCAATTCATTGTTCAAGGTGATGTTTTCAGTGTCCAAAAGGATGTTTTCTCTGATACTTTTCTTTCGAAAGCTTACATGATCATTACAAGCCATTACTGCACAGCATTTTCACTCATCTATTAAATCTGACACTGAAATAGTCTATGAAAGAAAAATTACATTTAAAAAGTCAGAACTGTCTCACCAACAAGACATGGAAGAAGGTACTATAAATCTAAAACCCCAATTAAAAGTTGAATGCACAGTGGAAGGACAATAAGGTCCCACGTTTTCTCTTCAAGTGATAATAAAAATATTTCCCATTTCAGAATGCAGTATTCCGTAATCACGAATTATAGTTTCACTCATTCACTAATATGAGGGAACATGCAAAGTGCAAACAAGTATAAAAAGCAGAGCTGAGTTTAAAATGTTCTCTTTCACCTGATTATGTTATCCTGTATTCTGGCAAGGATACAAAACCATGCCTTAAGTGAAAATTATACGAGATAATGATTTTTAAATATCTGCTTATGTGTTTTTGACATCTACAAATGGGTTTTGATCCTGCATTGTTTTCAGGAGAAAATGAAGTGGCATGAGATGCCAACCAGAGCAAGCCCATTTCCTCTTACAGATGTGAATCTGAACAGTTAACCAAAGACTTTTTCAGCTCCATGTCCACTAAATCTCTTTTCAAAAGCAAATTAAAAATTAACCTCTAACAGTATTGCAATCTTCAATAAATATTAGGGATATTCATTTCTGTAATTTGCAAAATTATCTAATATATGGGTTTGTTGAATATAATATTTATTTTTTATCTTTTAAACTACAAACAGTATTCTACCATTTTTGTAAATTAAACATAAGCTTCCCTATCTCCTGACATAAGATCTAAGTACTAATGTAACAATCTTGCCTCATAGCAAGAAATGCTTTCAAACACCACTCTCAAGTGAAACATGAAGAGTTTTCCAAAAATGCATGAAGGTTATTTTTATTGCCAGTAATTTATTCAAGAGATACAGCCTAACAGGTGATCATCAACCCTAGATGATGTTGAAACTTTATTCTTCTATATTAGTTTCCACAGAGAAAGGAAGATACACCAGCAGGTACAGACTCCACAGTAGCTGAAGTCTGGGAGGTTGCTGGGGTTTTTTAGAATCATAGAAGAGTTTGAATCAGAAGGAATGTTTAGAGGCCATCCAGTCCAACCTCCCCTGCAAAGAGCAGGGACATCTTTAACTAGATCAGGTTGCTCAGAACCTGGGAACCTGACCTTGAACGTTTACAGGGATGGAGAATCTACACTGTCCTAGTTTGAGGCACCTCTCTGGGCAACCTGTTACAGTGTTTCACCAGCCTTGTAAAAAAATTTCTTCCTTATATCTAGTCTAAATCTTCCAGTTTTTAGTTTAAAACCATTACCTGTTGTCCTATCGCTACACTTCCTAATAAAGAGTCCCTCTCCAGCATTCCTGTAGGCCCCCTTTAGGTCCTGGAAGGCTGCTATAATGTTTCCCCGGAGCCTTCTCTTCTCCAGGCTGAACAACCACAACTCTCTCAACTTGTCTTCATAGGAGAGGCATCCAGCCCTTTGATCATTTTTGTGGCCTCCTCTGGACTCACTCCAACAGGTCCATGTCCTTCCTGTGGTGAGGGCTCCAGAGCTGGGTTCAGTAATAACTAAGTTCTTAATAACACATCAGTATAACATCAGGCCTATGGGGCTGATCTGAATTTTTTTTATTCATATTTTCTCTGTTTTAGGCAATGAGGCATAGAATTACTACACACAACTGCTCCAAACACCCACTTTTGGCAGGAAACAGCCCCTGCCAGCCACCTCCCAGGTGCCCTCAGCCAAGGCAGACCCTCCCGCCGAGGCCTGTGCTTGGGTCCCCCATCTTGGCTTTCCTGCACTGCAGGGCTTCCTGAAGCTGCTTCCAGAGGACACTGGCCTCTCCAGAGCAGGGGTGGCAGCGTCAGACAGCCCTTGATCTTTTCATCAGCTGGCACTGAGAGAGCACCTTCCAGCTTGGAGAAAAGCACTGCTCCCCTCTGTGTGCCACTGGCACTCACTGGCAGCTGCAAGGAAGCCAGACACCTCACAAAGAGTTTATGATTCTCCAGAAAGAGACTAAAACCAAGTGTTTTTCCTTAAAAAACAACAAAAAAAAGGCAATTCCAGAAAATCAAGTGTGTACTCACATCAGCTCCTGGCTCTCCAGGCAGGCCAGGGGATCCTGGTTTGCCTGCATCCCCATCTGGACCCTTCAGGATTCAAATGGACAGTTAAGCATGTTTCAAGAGAGGGAAGCAGAAACAAAACTCACAACCTCTTCCATCACAGGGGCAAATGCAAAGTAGCTGATATCACTTACTGGTAGACCAGGGGGGCCATTCGGACCTCTCTCCCCCTAACAAGATACATAAAGGAAGGTATTAGTCAGAGCTACAGTGACATTTTATGATCCCTGTGAAAAACACTGATTTGCAGATTATCTGGAGTATTCCCAAACTGATTTTTATTGTACGAAATTAATATTAAACCCACATCATCTCTATTATAGACAGGAATAACCACAGAAACTTCTGACAGGAGTTGGAGGAAAACACATAGTCATTCCTATCAGGAATAACACCACAAAACCTTATCATGTTTTACTATGAGTGATCCTACATAATCACCTTTGACACTAGAATTATAAATCCCCTACACCCCATTACAGGCAAACAATCATAGAATATAATGCTGATTACATAAAATTATCATGTGTTTTCCATAATAGAAATAATCTGAAAGGCTACCTTCTCCCCCCACCCCAGCCTGTTTCAGAGTACAAAACCCATCAATTCCTGCAGCAAAATTAAAACTCCTCTATGTCAAATACTGACAGTGAGGGCAATGCAAGTACACCTCAAAATATTTTCTGTTCCTTAGGCAGGGCATGGGAAACACTTACATCAATGCCATCAATACCAGGAACTCCTGGTGGCCCTGGCGGACCTGGGGGGCCTGGTGGACCAGGGAGACCTCTCTGACAAAGAAAAAGAAAAAAAAGGAGAAATTAGATCATGGCAAACCTGCCAGTGCCAGCTGCGGGGAACCAGCCCAATGAGGGCTAGGCAGGGAGGGCTCAGCTCCCTGATCCATCAGGATCTGAATGTCAAACGGCAATGACAGGGTGGTAGAAATTTTAAGTGATCTTTGTAAATCAAAGACTGAAATTTACTAAGCTATTACAGTTACTCATTCAACCAGCACAAAGGAGACAGTCTCTATAAGAAGAAAATTTAAAACAACCCTTTCCCTGCTTCACTGCCAAGCTCGGCAGTTTCCCCTGTTTCTTCAGGATTACATTAACATCTAACAGAGGCACATTCTCAAAGCATTAGGTTCTCAAGGGGGAGGCGGGAGGTGGCACTAGCCTGTGGAAACAGAGAGAAAGGCTTTTACAGGTCTCAGTCCCTATAATGGGGGGCTCTGTTCTCCTTGAAGCAAGCTCTGGCCATGGTTCCACAACGGTGCTTTATGAGCAGGAGGCTGGCCCAGGGCCCTCCTGGGGCCCTGAACTTGGCCCCTTGCTCCCCACTGATTGCTGCTTTGGACACCTTTCCTCTTCACGCCATTCTTCCCAGTAATAATCTACTGAATGGTAGTTGTAGATGGAGCTCAAGCTGCTCTATGTCACCAGGTCCCTGCCTAATGCCCACCAGGTAGCACCACAGAATCATAGAATTGCCTAGGTTGGAAGGGACCTTTATCACCATCAAGTCCAATCATTAACCTAGCACTGCGAAGTCCACCAATAAAACATGCCCCTAAAGAACCACATCTACCTGTCTTTTAAATACCTCCAGGTATCAGGTATGATAATTCAGCTTCCCTGGGCAGTCTGTTCCAATGTTTGATAACCCTTCCTGCGAAGAAATGTTTCCCAATATCCCAGCTAAACCTTCCCTGGCACAATTTGAGGCACATACACATGACACCCACTGCCTTCCAATCAGCTCACCTTTGCCAGCAGCACGTCAGGGTCAACTACAGCTACTGCAGGAGAGAAAAAGGCCAAAAACTCTCCAGCGGATCAGTGCCAGGGCATGGCAGAGAGTGGCCTTCAGTCCCTCTTCACCCACACTCTTTCCCTGAGCAAGGAGAACCACCCTTTCCCTCACACTTACCTCGATTACCGTCTGGCTTATCTGCAAAGGAAAAAAGCTGAGTTAAAACTCAGAATAAACTTACTTGAGCCAGACAGAAGCAAACAATCTGCAGAAAAAGCCCCGGCCGCAAGAGGCTCCGCAGAGCCGGGGCCATGGCGATGGAGGGATCGGCCTGCGGCTACTGGGACGGGCGGCAGCCGAAAAGTGCGGCTGGCTGGTGCAGCCCCTCACGGCGGCTGGCGAACACCTCGGGGAGGGTCGCAGGGATTGGAGGAAGGCTGAAGGCTGAGAAGGGGAGGACTGAATGCCAGAAGGCAGCGCCTTAACCCTTTGCCCTGCTGCTGATCCTTTGTGCACCAGTCCTTACCTTCCCAACCCGCCTGCAACGGGTTTCCCGCCGTCAGGCTCCCTGGTAAAGTGGAGGCTGCCAAAATCCCTCCCGTCTATGAGGCAGAGATTTCGGACCTCCTCCACCGAGCAGGATGGGGGTGGGGGTTGAGAAAGTAAGTCACGGAAGGGTTAAAATGAAGCTGCTGCTGCTCTGCACTGGGAGGTTGGATTTCTAAAGGGACCAAATTCCAGACAGGTATGGTAAAAACAGGCGTCTCGGACAGAAAGAGAGAGTAAAAATGAGGCTCCTGTGGGCTCTTGTGATTCGGTGGGAGCAGGTTCAGGGCAGGGCAGCCCAGCATCGGGCAGGGCAGGACGCTCACCCGAGCCTGCAGCTCGCCGCAGCCTTCGCGCTGGGGTCGGAGGGGGTCGCAGTGAATCACCATCCACTGGATTTCGAACTGGCGAAAGAGACAAAAATCTCGTTAATTCGGGTTAGGGGCGTCACACTGATCGAGGGTGCAATAGGAGGAACGCCGGTCTGCTAACGGCGCAGTTTGAACGGTAGGTATTTAATGACAATAGCTACGGATGTATCAAAGAGCTCAGTCCAGAGCATGGCTTCACCCTGCACTTCCCCACACCCAACTGGATAATATACATCTGTGACATTTCACATCTTCTTCATCTTCTTTGAACATTTGTATTTGGCACTGGAAAACGACACAGGATTAAGGCAAACCTCTTCTCTGAAGCTGCAACTGAAATTCTCTTGTTGTGCTATACAGATTAAAAAATACCCCCTGCTGAATATTACTGAATAGCTCAAACATACAGCTTCAGAGGTATATCCATTGATACATAATGCATCACATGGAATTTTAAGTACCAGAAGCATATTAAATTGTGCATATTTATTGTATCCAGGGTTTAAAGTCTTGGGTTGTTTTCCCTTCATGAACCACTGAGTGGTTTCTCCAGAGATTTCTCAGTTTGATGATAAAATTCAGAGGCTCCTACTCCTTTCTTTTCATTTCAGATGGCTGAAGAGTTGGGGGGGGGGGGGGGTGG
>VXBJ01002746.1:10374-23240 GCA_013400055.1 Nycticryphes semicollaris | reverse complement strand
CTGGAGAAAGCTTTGGGCTTTTTTCTCCTATTACAAAGACAGCCTTGGTATTGAAAAGTCTCTGACTTCATTTTTCTGAGAAGCTTAAAATACAACTGAGTGTCTTATTCTATTGAGCTAAAATGACTCACCACCATCCCTCCCACGATATAATGCCGTGGTGCTGCCTGACTGCCTTCTATGTTCTGTCTGGGATATCTCATTGCTCTCTTCAGTCTCAACCCATAGCTGATACGAAAAGCAGTCATTCTGAGATGTCATTCCCTTTCTGCCACCATCCTTAAATTGACTTAGTTGCACACCAACTACTAAAGCTAATAAATGCTTTGAGTCTGAAGTCCTTTAAGATATCTGCAAGACACTCTCATATCCACAAGTTGCTGCTTTTTTTTTTCGTTCACCTTCACCACTTCAGTGCTGCCACTCCTGAAATCCTCACTATCACATTTCTACTATTCTCTTTACTCTGCAGTCATCACAGTTTCCAGAGTGCTGAGACTAGAGCACAGGAGGCAGTACCCTTGTTTCTCTTACCTGTTATCTGACACCACTGTGAGTCAATTCTCTACCTCCTTTATCCAGTTCTCATTTGAAAACCACTCCCAGTCCTTAATAATATACAAGTGAATGTCATAACATACTTATGAAAGAACTGAATATATCCTGTAATGTAATACTACAAGGCAGCAATACAATAATAAAAATAAGAGAATATCTGGAATCTGAAGTTGAGGATTCATAAAAAAGCATAAAAATGGTATCAAATTATGATACCCATATGATAATTTGTTTCTTACTGTATAACTAGATTCTAAGTTCTGAGAGTCTACATTATTCACGTCTGAGGCTCCCTTGCAGAAGGAAAGAGGTCCATAACCGGCTCTAAAGCATTTTATAATCTACTTCTGATTTAAAGAATAGTTTATTTCTGATTTAAATTAAAATAGATATAGTTTTATGTGACAGAATTTCTACTTTTTCAGTTTTTCTGTTTCATATTAAAAGTATATTAAACAATATTAAAACAGAAAAGTCATTCATTCAGTAGTTAGGAAATACCACAGTCAAGGTTGCCTGTACAAAACTAATCTGTATGTAATCTGAAATTGTGTGATTCCACTTTTCTTTCCTTGGAACACTTCCCTCCTTCACAAGACTGAATGAGCAAGGCCATGGAAATAGTTCAAATACTGCAGAAACTGTAAGTTTGGAAGTAAATGAGGCAAAAGATGGTAAAAAAAAAAAAAAAAAAGAAAAGATGGCATTGTAGGAAAGGCAGACAGATCCACTGAAGGAGCCTGCTTTTGCATCACAATTCTTACATAGTGCTGACAAAACAAAATAGCTGCACTAGAGAGCATTCTGCATGAGGCAGGAGGAGGGAACTGGATGCCTGAAATGAAGTATCTGGGTACAGGTTATGCAAAAAGGCTGATCAGTAACACCTGTAACTGGAATTAATAGTCTCAAGCTGTCCCTTCAACTTTTAACATGGTACACTGACAAAATTACTTTTAAGACTTACTACCAGCAGCCGAAATCTGCATCAGTACATTCTGGGTTTTTTATGGAGATAATCATTGCCTCGTTTTTGTGTCTATGTGTCTGGTTTTGGATTCTGTACCAAAGTGAAAATTTTAGGTGATAAAATGTTAATTACTGGGTTGCATTAGACTTTGATGCATGACTATTCAAGTGTCAATATATGTGTCTCAGGAGCATACTAATAGCAAATGCACATATACTTTTTAGATTTGAACCCTGTTTTTCAACTTGGAACATAAGAGATGTAAATTTATTAATGAGATTATAAGATATGATTGTTTGCTGCAGTGAGAACTTGACTCACTGAGTCAGGAAATCCTTTTAGCGTCTCATGGGTTTTCTTTCAATGCTCTTGAATGGCCAACTGATGACTTTGTTTTGTTCAACGTGGGATTTGAGTGGAGAGCATTCAGCAAGGCCTAGTATTCTTGCACAAAAGACATCTGAATAAACGAGTCAGACATTGTATGCTGAAAAATGAATGTAAAAGGAGTTGAAATATTTTTAACATCAGCTTTAATTGAACACTTCTTAGTTCACAGCTGCTTAGTCAGGCAGAATTTTTTTTTAAATAAACTGTGGTTGCTTTGTAAATTTCTTTCTTATAGCTTTTGTTACTGTTTTGAGGCTATATGAAGTAAAAAATGAGATGAAAACTGTACAACTTTATTAAAACAAAAAATAAAACTCTTTTGTTGGCAAGATAGTAAAAGGTGTTACTGGCCTCCCATTGCTTTAGGAGACGTGAGAAAGGGGAAATATGTCCTAGCTTTGCTGTCAAGATACCTTTTCTCTCGCCAGTATTTCACAATGATCTTGTTGATTATGTTAAGCTGATTTAAAGGATGACACTATTTGGAAGATGTCTCATGTAGATGTTCTATTGCTACAAATACAATGTGTTACTAAGGATGAAGTACAGGCACAAAGTTCTCAGAAATTAACCTCAGATAAATCAGAGGTAATTATAAATAGAAGTTACTAAAAGGTAAACTTTTAAGACGTAACTTTTAAGGTAGACTTTTAAGACCCATAGGTCAATAATTCTGCCATCTGTTTTCCAAGATTCCTGCAATATTTCTGTTTCATCTTAATTTCTTAGCACAGACATAATTGGATTAGCTGTGTCTGTCTGTTCATTGTTTCCATGTGCCCGGCTGGGTTCTTGCTGCCTCAAGGATGATTCAAGGGAAGACATCCCTTCGGGGGAAGCTCAGTTCAGCTAAGCAACTTTCAGGTGAAGCTTTTCTGCAATTTGTCATCAATGATATCTGTTTTTTCTAAGTGAAGTCTGCTATCAACTGCGTGTATAAATGTTAAGTGACCAAGAATAAGCAACACATATTTAAACATATCTAATTCTAGAGCTATTTTAAACATATTTTATACATTTTCCTACATCTCTGTAGTGGGTTTCTAGAGCTTCATTTTTCTTCCATCTTTTTTTTAAAGCCTTAGAACAGTACAGCAAATTCTGGTGTTATTTGACTTTCCATAGCAAAGGCTCAGCCTTCTGAATGTGAGATTTCACAGGGTGAAAAAACAGGGTGAAAAAAAACTGAGATGTGACTTTTTACAATACACAGACACAATCTGTTCTATGGAGTAAATTAATAACTGTTCAGGAAATATTAATAAGCACCTTTCTCTTAGTCATGCTGCCCTGAAATAGCAGCATTAATAGTCAATCAAATAATGACCAAGGAGCACTCCTAGCAAACTGTTTAGTGTCTATTATGAAAATAGCAGGGTAACACCTCTGAAATCACAGAAACTAAGATCATTTTTATCAATTCACAGCAGTAAGAAATGAATGCCCTTACCTTTCTTAACAAACACATGAATTAGGAAATAAGTTCCTTTTCAGTTTTGAAATGATGACATGTCTTTTATTGCTTAGAGTTTATAGTGAATTATTTGAGTTACTTTTAGATAAAAAGAGCTATTTTCTTTTTTATCTAAAAAAAAAGATGAAATGCAGGTGTAAACCTGTTTAAAAATTTGCCCTCCATAAAACATTCCAGAAATCTTGCAATAGATCTTTGTAAGGGCTCAAAAGCAAGCTGTAGTTTCTAATGGAGTTCTATTACTCTCCTAGGCAATCATAGTAACAACAAGAAATAAAGAATCTCTTTTCAAATGACATGTATTACAGTGCATGTTGACCTATCCTGCAAGATAAATAGAGAATTCACAGAATACTGCAAAAAAGAAGAATAGGAAACACATAATTTATGTCCCTTAAAAATTATACCACTGGAAGTAATATACTTTAACAATGCCTAGAAATAAATTAGAAATTGTGCCTCGGACATGTTAAATAACCAAGACTGTTGAGATGTTTAAACTGAGTATATTCAAGCATATTATCCCTGAACATAGATTTATTTACTTGATTTGAAGAGAAACTAAATGTACATTTAAATCTACATTTTTATAATACCAAGTTGGTTCTAGCCAAAGGTCAGCTAAAGCCACAACAGAGAAGAGGGAGAAGGCTGAGTTCTTGCCAAGGTGACCTTAATACCACAACTCTCTTCTAGTTGTACATTGCCATGTCTAATCATCACTTCAAGAGGCAACAGGAACCTCTCCTTTTTTAAAGGAATGACTTTGTTTCTAACTTGAGGGCATGGTTTACTCTAGCACTGTACACTAGGTGTTGTAATACAACAATGTAATAACATTACTACCTATAGCTCTTTCATCTAACTTTCTTTCCAAAGAGGAATACAATATTGGGGTAGAATTCCTTTCAACCTAGTAACATCCAAAGAATATGTAATGTTTTCATCATCCCATCCATCCGTTCATCTACCAGAATTCCTCAGACCAATTAGCAAAGCTAAGATATATATGCAGTTAATTGTTACATTATCAGCACCAGCTGATTAATTTCAAATGACATTTTCAAAGACTAACTTTTTTTTTTTTCAACAGAATTAATATAACTTTTCAGCTATTGATACTTCCTAATCCATATCTGTAGCAACAGCCACTTTCAGACACTGGGGCAGTTTTCTGTCATCATTTTCTAGGTAAAACTGTTTTCTGTCCAGAGCAATACAGTAACCTATACATACAGAAGTAAAGAAGCATGAGACACTTTTTGAAGTAATGAAGCATGAGACACTTTTTCTTGTTGCAACATTTCCCCTTACAAGTTTACGTTATGCTGGTTATCCTGTGGCCACATTTTTTGCATACAACATGAAATAATAGCTCAAAGATTATATCTCACTTCACTGGTTTTGTGTCAAAATTGATGCAAAACTTCAGTGTAGGGATGTGAAAAATGGTTATAATGTATTACATGTCCAATTCTCTTTTGCCATTCAACTCACTTTGAAATGAGTACCCTACATATATATGTATGTGTGTGTCTATCTTATCATTTATACATTCCTATCACTTGTAAAGAGGATCCTTGGAAAAGGAACAGGATAATATATGGAAATTTGCAATGCTTTCTGCAATTTTTTCAATTGTGTTTTGAAACGATTTCTTTTTCATCTATAAAGTGAATTCAGAAATAGCCTTCCCAAAGTCTTAAATATCATTTAGTGCCACTGTGAGACAAAATTGTTACATTATTCAGCATAAAGTACAGAATAACTCTTTTGTTGAAAACACACCAGCTAGGAAAACAGTTTCATGGATGTCTGACCGGCAAAATGCAGATGTGACAGCTATAAATCTTTTTCTGACAGAAATTACAGGTACGTCACATTCTATGTATTTTACATTAATCACTTATCTCAGAAATTAAATCAGATAATCAAATAGGAAAATCCCTGAGGTTTTTCATATTAAGTTTTCTTTGCTGAAGGGGCAAAAAAGCATTCAGAGTTTACCATATGTCACCTCAAATGTTATTTTCTCCATCAAAACAACTCTCCTTGCAGTGCAGTAGCATGAAGAGGATATTTTCAGCATTAAATCCCCTAACAGGATATAGAATAAGCATTTCACTGACTACTCTGGCTACACAGAAGGAACATTTCCACAGTGAGTTTAGGTGTTTACCACAATGCACAGAGGAATTTAAATATCTATCGAAGGAATTCACAGCAGCCATGATATGGAGATGGGTATGTCCTGAGCTAGCCAGGAGAAGGTATTGTGACAACGAGTGGGCTTTATGTCTCAGCTCTGCTGGGCCCTTCGCTTGGATTGGATTTAGTCTTGGATGATACACTTATCCCTCCTAGGATTCATAAACAAGAAGCTGCTTTAAGAGTTCACTGTCTACTGCAGAACAGACTTTTTCAAAGAACTCAAGCTAATTAAAGAGGAAAAGTGATTGTTAACATGATGATATCGGGTAGCACAATGAGATTAGAACAGTCTCCTTAGGTATAAAATACTCATGATAATCTATGATTTAGCACTGAGATTTAAACATGGGTCTCTTTTTTCCTTGTGAACATCAGAGTAGATCAAAAAGGACCTCCATCAATCTCCCTTACAAGAGATATTAACTTTGTATTAATCATTTAAAATATCTCTAGCTGATGGTCGTTGCATGCATGTGACAGAGGGTTCCCAGCTCTTGCTCAATGAATGTTTTACTCTCTTTGGTATCAGATGCAGCCCACAAATCCATGTCCAGCGGCTTCCTTTTAGATCAAGCTCCCATATGAGATAAGCAGAGGAACACCGAATTGATGCATCCAGATAGAGCAGAATCCAGTAATAGAAGTGTGGATGTCTGAGAAATTTCACTTGGACATAACCTGGGTCATCTCTTACCTTACACAGTATGGCCGTAATTGAAAGAGCAAAGCTATTACTTACCTGTAAAGGTGTTGGTATTTTCTGACATTTCTGCTACCAGAAAACTTTTGAAGATGTATCCCACAAAAAAAAATTCTATGTGTAAAGATCCTATAAAACACTTTTTGCAGTAATAAATATTTTGGAACTTACCGGAACTGATATTTCAGGATTATCTTTAAGTTTTCCAAGCACAGCAAAGCCATCAACGCTGATTTTCCCTTTTGGTTTTATGTTTAAGGTTTCTATTTTAATACAGTCAATAAAAAGTGTGACCCTGTTTGCTTCCACACTTATCATAAGCTTGTGCCATTGGGAGTCAAACAAGAAAGGCAAATGCAAAAATGATGCAGTTTGGAGACTTCCATCCACTCCTTTATAAGAAAACTCCACACTTTTCATTTGACCATTAAGATTCACTCCAACTTGTCCTTTTCCTGAAGAATCCTGAATCTGCCAAATAGTCCAGTATTTCTGAAGTGTGGCCCCAGTCATCCGAAAAGTAGTTAGAAAGGAATATTCATCAGGCAATCCGTTAGAATATATGGCACTGTGTAGGATCAAAATAGAGTACATTTGTTGTATATTTGTTCTGAAAAGCTCCACATATCACCACAGAGTAAAGAGAAACAGTTACTCAATGGGAACATAGTTCAACCATGCTTTTATCAGTGCTCTTCTGCATGCAGAGTCCCAAAATGGGATGTCCTTTTGAGTCATTACTGTCGCATTAGCAAAAGGAACTGGTTCAGAAATGTGGGTTCTTCCAACATTGTAGAACATTTATGAGGACCCTTTCTCAGTGTAGTGGATGGAGCAGACTCCTACTTCACATTTAGAAAGTATATCCTACAATTATAGTGTTTCCTACTATTAGACTTACAAAATCAGTCTACCTAATTGACAAGGTAGATTGTCAGTGCAGATCTTACTTGGTTTGGAAAACATAATGTCTTTTGCAAATACAGTTTCTTGTTCAGCCTGACAATAAGCAGTTTATTACTGTATTAGCTATTACTTCAGCAGAAATCATTTAACAAATCATTCTTAGATAAATATATGTGTAGTAAGAATCCACACCAAAAAAATATTATGCCCTGCAAACATTCAACCACAAGACTGTAAGTAGCAGGGAGCATATTTGCCATATATAAAATGTTTCATTCTTTTGTAAGTCCTTTAACGTGAGATTTGGAAACTCAAACAAGTACTACTGGCTATGTTGCTGTGCAAAACATTTTTTATATCAAGTATGTCAGTGAATCCAGTAGAATATTTTAAAAATATGCCTTTTCATATTCTATGAATTGTAAAATTGTAGTGTCATGGCCCAGTTGACACCAACACATTATTTGCCATGTATCCACATTTAAAAAGAGGTTGTATTTTAATAAATGTATGAAGTATGGAGACATGCAGGGCTATTTTGTCACTAGATTTCATTAGAATACTTCTCAGACAAGTAGGCATTTGGAACGATTATTTTTGAGTAGCCACCATTAGTGAATTTCAGGCCTTAGGCTAAGGGGGAAAAAAGGGAAAGGGAGGAATGGGATAAATTAGTTCTTATTCTATATGCTGTTAAGTACTGATGAAGGGAAAGAGTACTTCTAGATAAAGCCTTCATAATTTGTAGTTTGTTTAAATGTCCAAAGCTGTAGTGCAATCATATTCCAGCAGGCGACAGCACAGCCTCAGCAAGATTTCAGTAAGGACCAGGGAAAGTCTGGCAGCAGCATCTTCATCTTATTAATAAACTACCCAAACTGCCAGTCTTTCTCCTTTTTTCCCACAAGCCTTTACATACTCCTGAAAGCCCGTGTATGAGGAAGAGAAATGTTATGTTTAGCTGGAAGCGTATTTCATTACATAAGGTGTGGAGACACAAAGGTGGGAGAGGAGGTTTCTTTCCATTACCTTTAAAATGCAATTTGCTATGACTTGTGTCTCTGTTGACTGCAGATGCACTAGTCTGTCCCAGCTGGCTTTATCTGATAGGACTTTATCTAACTTGTCGTGTTATTTTATTGTTTAGTTTCAGTTTGTATCTTGTCATCTTAAATGCAAACGTTAATGCATGGACACTGTACATTTCCTCCTCTTCTGAGCCCTTTCCACTGTATGTTACTGTCCCCTCTCTTTTTTTGTAAGCTCCTATCTGACACAATGTATTTGTGTATAATTTCCTGCTCTGAGAACATACTCCTTCTCCCTGTCCAGACACTTCAGACATTTCGTAAGCTCTTGATCCAGGAGATCAGGATCTTCTGTGGCCCTCTATGTCCTTCTTCCTCCATAATATCTCTTAAACAAGTATTTATATGTCCTCTGCTGCTAAAACCTTAGCTCCACTGAGTAATATATCTCTTCATTTGCTGAATCCCACTGTTCATTCTTGCATAAGAGTTGGTTTTACTACTACTCTATTGAAGGAGGCACTGTTAGGTAATCTCTTAACTAGCCTCCATGTGATATTCCACTTCATCAAGTTCAGTAACTCTAGGGAATCTGATATGCTGAGCTCTGCAGCGAAAACAGGCATCACTAATCCCAGATCCTCTGAGTAGAGGTTTTCATTCTTTGTCTGCACTAGTAAGTTTTGCTGTCATGGCAGTACTGGTTAAAATGTCACACACATTCTCACCCCATCTCATCTGACATAACTACATGGGGAAAATACCCCAAACGAAACAAACAAACAAACAAAAATACTAATAAGTAAACATAGTTCATAGTTACACCTTTCAATTAGAAAATTGTTTATACCAGATTGGCAACAGCATTCTTTGCACCATATTAAGTGATAGCATTAGTTCTTTACAAGCCATCATATGATTCCTCCTGGTATTTTTCAGAAATTTAAATGGAAAAGAAATATGTTAACTTTTTCAGTGATATACAAAGAAAAGAAATCGCATAAGAGATTCTGGCATTATTAAGAGAAAATTAAATTATAAAAAACACATACAGACAGTAAAGAAAAAAAGTCAGTGGACAAATATTTAAATTATTAAAAATTTTTAATAACCTATCAGAAGTACTTCTGCCTTTAGACTAAAAACTCAGTATCAGTAAGGTGACTTAACATAATGACTTAACAGGACAGCACAACCCATTGCCAGAAAGGGGACTGTTACTGTGTAAGATTTATACCTAAAATTCTATAAGAATAGCAGAGAGAGATTCTCATCTCAGTTACTCCAACAGTAATGAAAAGCAATTTCATTGGCTTTAACAGTATCAGTGTATTTCAGTACACAGTGTTTCCCAAAGTCTGTGATCTTTACATAGGCAAAAATCCTACTCAAGTCAGCAGCTTAAAACACTAAATATAAACTAGGGCAAATTTAGCCTGATGCTCAAATAAACAATTATAGAGAAGTCATTCCTCCATGTTACTGCAAAGTGAAGAGTGCTGGATTCTGTAATCTTCTTGAACAGCTGATAACTATATAAGCACTTAAACTATTTAGATATTTCCAATTGCACTATTTTATGGATCAAATTAAGCAATGTTAAATTTAGAATCAGGCGGATGAGCAAAGGAATAATTCCTATGCAAAATTATTTCAAGCTGGAGACACTTGTGTCTGCACCCCCTGAAGCTTCCTAGAATCACAGCTGACCTGGCAGGCACTATTTGGCAGTGATCAAATAAGCAATAACAATAAAATCTAGCTAAGCATTTTTAAAAGCAACTGTCCTAAGTCATTAGCCAGAAGTCATTTGCTAGGACGCATTACCCTCAGTTGATCCCTATTCTTCAGAAACATCCAATTCTGAGCTAATTATTTCTCTTATGAGCAATTAACTTACCTGCATGTTGTCCTTTCTATTACAGTGTCAGCATCAATATCAATGGAGCAGTGTTACATAAAATATTTTACTTGTAATTCAAAAGGAAAAGCACCTGAAAAACTTTGGTGGCTCGATGAAAAATGCCACACCTTCAGGAATAAGCATTTGAGGAGCATTACTTCACAGAGAAGCATTATTCCCAAAGGAAAAATCAGAAAATCAGCCTATGAAATTCTGTAGATGTTCCAGGCTTGCTGATAAAGCTTTAAAAACTTCCAGTTTTCATTTTATAATTTCTTATTATACTATGTTTTTCATGTGTTTTTCATGTCATCTGCTAAAGTGGTACACCACTACCCCAAATATAAACACAGTTCAAAAAGCAGCTTATATTTTTACATTGCTCTGCTTTCTACTGAGATGAGGATGCAGGGAAAGAGGTAACATTTCTAGAGGGCTACGAAATTCAATATGTCCAAGACTGTTATCTGACACTAAGTTCAGCTGGCATGAGAAGGTTTAAATCTGCTTACTTCCAAAATATGATGACTCTAGACAAGCTGCTCTTTGGGAATGGTCCATGGTGTATGCTAGTTGCCAAGCAGTGCCTAGGAATTGTTTAAAGAGTGCTAATTTGTCCAGACCCAAACCATGCCAAGGTATAGATGATCAATTGTGAATGCCCTGGAATGTTCCCTGGCATTAATTTATCCATGTGGACACAGGGGCCTTGTGATGTGACAGCTGCATTTGTGAAGTCAAAGGATTAAGATTCCCTCTAGTGCATAAAGATAGCTTGCCCTTTTCCCCCACATAGAAACATATCATGAACATATTCCTATGTGTTTTTTTTTTTAATCTTGCAATTAAAAATCAAGACTATCATTATCAAAACTACCAGTATTAATTTTGTACTTACTAATGGGCAGACCCAACAGGTACAAAATTAAATTGAAAAATGGCAGGTTCACTGTGTCAGAGACAATGGGTATGAGTTGTGGCAGTCTCACAGATTCTTATTACACAAAGAATGCTATGTTCATTTTTTAGCAGATTTTATGCTAGAAGAAGCAATAACCAATGGGAATTTATGTGGATGATGGGAGAAGCTTAAGTCAAGATTTGTGTGCAATCGTTTCTGTTCATTCTGGGATATACTTCTGGATCTTGGCAAGTATGTTAAGTAGCAAAAAGACCAAGCTGTGGTGTCATAGTGCTCTAAGGAAGCTATATAAGCTTTTCAAGGCATAAGCTATTGCTACAGCAAAAACTGTAGCCATGCTATCTAACTGAACTCTCATTCTTATGCCACTGCAACATGTTTGTCTGTATTAGTATAATGATCATATTCTAGTCTGAAAAATTATTTTACTATTCCTGATAAATATGGACTGAACAGTGACTTGCCACTCAGCTCCCCATCCCTTCCTCAAAAGCCTTGAAAGCCTTACACCAATGAACAGTCTTAATTAGGGTGACCCGTCTCTACTTCATGAGGCAAGAGGCCATCAGGTTACCTGGTACTAATACGGCTGCCCACTAATGAAGGTGTGAGAGGAACTCTCTGAGGCAGATCAGGCATGGGGGCTGCATTTGTCTGATGTGTTTGTTGAGGGTTCCTCCCCAGTGCTCCTATAGAACTTGTGCCTTCATGCCTATATCAGATGCCCATCTGAGGACAACACTGCTGTGTATTTAACGTCCATTTAAGTTTTGCCTCACCCTCCTGGCGAAACAGGAGCTCATAGCCATGGAGGCACGAACCGGGGGTTCACAAGCTCTCTGGCCCTGCCCGGCGACAGCTACGGCAGCTCCCGCCGCTTCGCCGCTCCTCCGCGGCCGACGCAGGGGAGGTGTTGCAGCACCGTGGGCACGGACAGCTCCACAGTACAGGGCTGGTTCGGGCGGCCCCTTGCTTCCCTTCCCGTGCCCTTCCCTGCATCAGCCTCAGATAACGCGCCGAATGTTTACATTATCCAGGTGTGAGTAAAGGAGACCGAGGAGGTGGTGGGAGGGAAATGCAGCAGGGGTTCAGGGTTGCTACAATACGGGGGTCTGATAAAACTAGAGCAATGCCCTTGTCGTCAACGATGCTCAGCCTCATTTGAGGTGCTCTGCATAACTTGCTAACTCTTTTAATGCATCTTGGGCATCATCGCAAATTCATACCAGTAAAACCCAGATACCATGCCACACTGTAAATATTATTTGAAGAATTTCATTTTAAAAAAATTAAATTTTTTTTTGCACTGTTAGCCTCAGTTAGTTACTGCCAATGTCATTCTAAGTCAGCTTACTGAGAGAGGCATACTCTAAATTTGGGATTCCATTGTCCCTCTTGGCGGCAGGGGCACGCATTGCCTGGTTTTGCTTGGGTGCAGGGTTATCTGCCCTGAGAGGGAAAAACACCTGCTTGAGAAGCCAGTTCTCTTCTTCTTTGCTCCCCGCCTCATGTGTAGAAAATCCCCAGAACACACCCAGGGTATTTCTTTAGAGTAACATTTGTCTTGTCAGCAGGGAGTGTATTAAATTTTGCTGTGATCCAAGCTAAGCAAAAAAATAAAGCCTCTCTCCGGCTGCCATTGGAAATGGCATGGTATGGTTGTGTCACAGCCAGGTGCCACTTGGCTATCTGTAACCATGTTAGGCCTTTTGTAGTGCAGTCCTGAGTCTCTGGAACAAAAACCACCCCTTTGCCAGGTCACTCCCACCGTTGTAGTGAAGATCTTTATATTTTTCCTTAAAAA
>VXBJ01002746.1:0-10339 GCA_013400055.1 Nycticryphes semicollaris | reverse complement strand
AAAAAAAAAAAAAACCAAGCAAATCGGGGCCAGCTCCAGAAAATATTAATGCATGCAAATCTGTGGTGCAAAGAAACTTACAGTGTGGCTGACTTTAGCCAGTGCCAAATTCCAGCTATACCATGAACTAGCATTGCAGTGGAACAGCACCATGGGGACTGGAAGTGCCAGTCAGTGTCTTGAATGCTGTAAATTCTTGATACACCATCATACCCAGTCAACAAACTTAGTGGCAGTAATCAGCTCAGATGCCATGGAGTATTAATACAGCTGGTATTGGCCTGGTCAGGGTATGTATATTAAGCATATATCTCACTAGAGCCATCTATAGCAGTAACTCTAAGTTTCCTTAAAAATTAAAGTATTAAAGTTTTGACTGTTTCTGAGTTAAGAAGCATGAGTTGAGAACCTCCAGCTTTTAGTGAAATGAAGATCCCATTTGCTGTCTGCATATGTGCACTAGAAGCCTTAATTTGCCACTGGGATGGAAAGTAGTCATTAATCCAATGTAACCAGCCAGTTAAGCTGTAAACTAGCTTAACCTAATGGCTACAAAGATTGAAGCCAGGGAGGACTGCAGCAAGCAAAAGTTGTGATAGCTGGAGTATGAGAGAAATGCTTTGTACTCCAAACATTTTTAGCTGATATTGTAGTTGAAAAGTCTTGCTGGGTAATTGCTAAGGAAAAGCATTCTTAACTGCATAAAGTGCTGGACCAGAATCCAGACTTGTCTAAGTTTGGCGAAGACACCTCTACCCTGCTTTACTGTCTCTATTCCTTTACTGTCAGCAAGTCTGGTCTGTAAAGCACAAACAAAATTGATTCCTAAATCCTGGCTCCTAGTGCAATTGCTTGTGACGTGCTAAGTAATAGTTTATAGATTAAGTGACCATAAATCAGTGAGGAACATAAATGTGTGAGTTAGTAAAAAATAATTAAAAAAAAAAGAACCTTTATCGCAGAACCTATCAGCTTTTGTCCTACCTTTTCTCTATGATCCTTACATGATCGGAAAGATCTCTTTGTGTCACTGTGTTAAGAAAACTTTCCCCACTATCGTCCTGTTATGTTCACTTTGCCTCCCTGTGTCCTTTTGAGTTATCAACAACTTTTAGCTTCACTTCCTAGAGGTAATTCCCTTGCTATCAGCAAATATTGAGGCACTCTGAACAATATAATTGGTAAAGTGGAAGTCCCTGAAATTGCTGTTACAGAATCAGTCTGGTCTGGTGGTAGCAATGAAAATAAAGTTGAAGTACTCTTTCACTTTCCAAAAGCTTTTTAAATTAGATGATCTAGCTGGTGAGAGGATCTAACCCATAAATGATAATATTGCAAAATAATTATAATCTAAAATTCAAACAAAAAAAGGCATTACCTGGTTGGGATCCTGAAATCTACATTGGGTCCCAATTTATAAGCCACTTGTAGAGAAGTGGAGCCCACGACTCTTTGGATAATTCTTTGTGATGCAGCTTTTTCTATTTGGAACTGAGAAATCAGGTCAAAGCCTAAAAGAAAAAAATACGGATGTCCAGAATTTAACTTTCAGTATAATTCAGTTAGAGAATTGTGCAGCTGCAGAGCTGGATATAACCCTCTTTTGTTTCTGAAAAGCAGATTTTTCCCGAAAATGTTGGGATGCTACTTGCCTGGTAAGTCATCTTGGCCAATCCTTATTGTTGGGCAGAGATCAGTTCTCTGAGTGGCACCAAGAATGACTGGTAGTCCTGCAAAAAAGGGTGAATTTATTAACTGAGTGCCTGAACATTGCCTCAGATCACCTTAAGAAAATTAAGTGAAGCAACTCTAAGAATATTATCAATTAAATAGAACTATAAATAATAATAAAAAAAACCCCAGAGGTACGTAACAATCCTTTTCAACTGTATTCAGTGAAGTCAGAGGTCTAAGAAAACAAGCACCTGTTTCCAGAAAGCTCCAAATTCAAAATTATAACTTGATTGATTATTTGATTATATTTTTAAAACCCTTAAATGAGACAGTTATAATCATTCTTCTCTTGCAGAGTTAAAGAGAAATAGTTGTAGCATAAGAAGGTCTGCTGTGTAAGAAGATTTTGGCTTAAGCAAACTTTGAAAAAAAAAAAAAAAAGACAGTTACCTAAATCAATAGCCCCGAGGAAACTTAAACAAACCTCATGACAACTAAAGAGGCTGTTGAGAAACTGTTGGTATCTTTTCCATCCTCTCTGGTATTCTGGGTGTTCCCACCTTCCTCTGTGCCATATTTAATCAGAGAATGTTCATACATGAAATATAGGCTGGGGGAAAGAAGAACTTATAGACCTTTTTTGTGGGCCAAACAAGAATGTAGAAAAAAAATTAAGGAATTAAAATTTTTAAATCTAATTTTTCAGAATCTTATCTATCAAAAAGCCCTGTAGTGATCATGAAAAACAGTAGATTCCCCTAATTTAAGGAAGGAGAAAAGAAAATTAAACATTTTCAGAAGACTTTAAGAGTCCTGTACAAGTCCAGTATCAGGTCAAGCTGGAAATTGTTAGTAGAGTCTGGACACGGAAGAATGAAGCTTGCAAGTTGGAGGGAGTTACATTTCTAACCTACAGAGAGCCTCTTGTGTGCTGCAAAAGCTCAGCCTTAATGTGGGTTTCCTTCTGACAACATCGGCTTAAAGGGAACATTCAGGTTGCCATGTCACACCTTAGAAACAGCCTCATTCTATATTATTTGATGAGACATATGGCTGACGTCCAGTCATTTACATTTTATGCCCAGCAAATAAAGTGGAGCCAGTTTGTTGCCACACATAGCACAAGAATATCTAACTAAAAGCACTGAAAGACTGGGGGAGGTTTGTGCCCTGTATCTACCACCTATACCCAGATTTTAATCCTTATCTTAAAAATTTATCTATTAGTGAGTTTAAAATAACACACACAGTGCTTGGGTTTTTCCCTCTTTGCCTTATCTGTAACTACATACATATTTACACGCACACAGAGACAATTCTCCCTTTCTGTGATGGCTAGCTAGAGAGGATTTTAATCTTGAGTAAGTTCTAAATAGCTCTTTTGACAGTGAAAATACAGAAAGATGAAACATAGATAAAGTCTGTCTCCTTACTTGATTGTTGCTGGATGGTGGCCGAGATGAAAGACCACAGAAAACTACACACATAAAAGAAGGCAGCAATTTTCCTGTGGACAGAAAGAAAACTCCAATATGAACCTATTCTGACAGATTTTGTTATTGACTTTCCCATCCAAACCATGCATATTAAATGTATAAAAACACGAGTTAAGGATTTACTAACGCATTTGACAATTTCTTTACATGAAAATTTTAATTTTGCCCCATAATAAAACATGCCAATGAAGCTCACTTATGATTTCCTTCATATAATGCTGTCATAAAAGCAAACAACAAAGGCAGCAGCTGACAAGGACAGCTTTAACTGTTCTAATCTCTTATTTACAGATTCCTCTAAATCCCACTTGTTCTCTTACCAGTTGCTTTTCATCTTTACTGCTGGTTTTCTTCAATTCTCTCGTGTGAATATGTGCTGCTTCCCTTTCATTAGCCCTGTAGAAAGGAACAGCAATGGGTGCAGGCAGCTCCTTCTGCCCCATGCAGGACTCAGCAGGGAGGTAGGTGCAGGCTGTTGGCTCTGTTTTAAACTTGAGAAGGGAAGGAGGTGGAGGCTGGACAGACATATGTGTCCTGGTGGGCTCTGAGGGAGGATCTCTGGAGTCACTGGAATATAAAAAAAACAAGAGAGCAAAGAAAAGCCTGCTGCTTGTTCCAGCACCAGGGTAGGGAGATTAAGAAAATATGAGTTTAGCAATGCCAGTCATTGACTGGTGGGGTCTGCTGTTCAGCCAGGCAGATGAAAGAATACCAGGGAGGGGATTGAGGGGGCGTGTGGCCCTGACATGGTCTTAAGACTAAAGATCTGAAAACAAGAGAGCCCCAGTCCTATTTCCATTTCTTGCTGATTTACTTATTGGATGACCTCAGGAGAAACCTATCTGGTGACCTCCCAGTTGGTTCTTCTGAATAAAACCAATTATTTAAAAGGATTTTCATTTCTGAAACTTGAACCTTTTCAAGGAATACACATAGGCATCACTAAGCAGACTCCTGTTCTTCAGCTGCCATTGATAAAGCACTCACTTTCCATAGGCTAGTACACATTTGGACACAAAAATTCATATTCGTTCACACAGACGTACAGAGAGGGACAGGCACTAAAATCTGTATGCATGAAAAAAACAAGAAAAAGAGAACAGCCAGAAGGTCCTGATAGTTACCATAGTCAAAAATTCATGTATCTATGGGAAAGTATGCTAGTTTTTGTTAATGCATCACATGTGTAAGATTTCATCTTCTCTAGATTCTTAAGGTACTCCAAATTTCCAGATTTTTTGTTTTAAATGTGAGATGTAGAAAATGTAATCTCTGCTGTGAGTCTGAAGCAATGAGCAATGAACTATCCCACCCATCCCAATTTCCTGTAACTCACATTCCCATTATTTGTAGTTCCAGTGCAATGTTGTTCACACCATTATGCCTATTGCTAGGAAGGGAGCAGCTATATCATAGACATGAACAGTTTGCCAATAATAATGTCTCATTTTCATACCTAAGCAAGCAGATCTTGGGTAATATCACTTGTCCCCCCTTCAAGAAAAATGCATGCCCAGGGAGCCTTGCAGTTCAACATCACAGTGATGAACATATGATATCTGTGCCAGAACTGGCATATTAAACCACTGTCAATAAATAAAATTAAAAATCGGAGAAATATTAACTTGATTTAACAATGTTTGCCTGAGTGACCATACACCTAAGTAATTTATCCACAATGCAAGTATTACCATTTTGTCATGCAGTGATATCTGTAGGGCACAAGACGAGTCTATAACTAGCAGAAGGGAGAGTGGTATGTGGAAGTCACCTGAAGCTATAAGGAAGGGGAAGGGATGATGTGGCATGGGAAGGAACAAGTGAGAGCACCCAGAGCTTAGAAGGAGTACTAGACATTTGTGAATGAATGGAAAAGAGCCAGGTGCTAAACCACTTCTTTTGTCTCATGCAAGTTGTGGAATTAAATTTGCCTTTGATACTGCTTAGTATTACCGATTTCTTTGTGGCAGCATTAAGGAAGAAAAGCTATCCCTGTAGTTACATATGCAGCTAAGTGGTAATCTTTGAGTAAACTAGCAACTATTTTTTGGTTTATGACAGGACAATGTCTGCCATTGCTTGTGTCTGGGGTTATTGATACACTCATAATCCTCTTCAAAAAGGGAGGCCTTGTTCAGAGAATTCTGGAGAACACAAACTCTATTTCAGAACAATTTGTAAAAAAAATTGCATTTGCATTTCATCACTGCAATTCTCATGGGTGGAATTTTTAACCCTGGAGTATTTTGCCAATCCAGGACCTTATAAAACACACTGAAACAAAATATGGGAGACACTATGTAACTAAGGCTGGGAAAGCCCATTTAGTATTCTATTTGTGGACAAATAGAAGATCTCTTTAGAAGATGTTAGTAAGCTCTGCTTGTCCTGTGTGCATTTTGATGTCTTCATCTTAAAACAAAACTCACAATCTATGATTAAATTCCTGATTAGATGATCTAATAATAATTATCACATTACCTTCAAAGAGACAGAAAAGTATTAGCAGACAAGCTAGCAGTAGCTGACTTATTAGCACCATGATGTCATCAATACTCTCTCTATTTCATGCAAATGTAAATCGAGATAGATGGAGTATCTAAGTAGCTACCTTATATAACTTGCTGAGGGTCACAGAGACAGTCCCCATCCAACTAGTGCTCATATCTAGATGATCTATTTTGATGTGCCTCTAGGTCACTTGATATTTTTATCTGTTTATGAACTGGGATAACACAGATTTTTTTCAGAAAATCACAGTGCACAGTTATTGCTGTTTAGCCATTTGCTCAGGCATCCCTCATCTAAGCACTAACTGAGCAACCATTGTAAGTAGATTGATTAAACAAGATAGAACATGATTATCCAAAAGATCTCCTTTTTTAGCTAAGGTGTGGTGACTTCGTTCAAATATTATCTCCTGAAAAAAAGCTATGTAGGAATGTCAGCACCTCACTAGCATTTTAAAGTGTGCTTACTCATATGATTTCACATTCCTTTCCTCAAATATCTGATTCCATATTCCTGTTCTTCTGTGTAGCTTGTATTGGAGAACATGTATTCATACAGCTGTCTGGAGAGACTGCAGCTGGACTAGGGGGGGAAATAGCAAATAAATCAGGTGGACCCAGCTTCCCTCATGGATATAAAGCTTGCTCTCTGTTATAAAAAGGGTTGCAGTGAGATGGTTATAGTTAGACTTTCATAAGGCTCAAAGCAACAGAAACCACAGAAACCAATATTTGACTCAGTAGCAGTTGTGGCAGAGAAGAAGGTTCCTCAGTTCAGGCTTGGGCTAACTGCAATTTAGGATGGCTAGATTAAGCCATCTCCTGATGTTTATTGCTTGACTGAGCTTGAAGGAGCTTAATGTCACTGGCTTGTACCTTTCAGCAGGATTTTTAGGTGGGACTAGTCAAATTTATTCTTTCTCTGAAAACTATTTATGGCATATATGCAGGTACTGAGGGCTCAGCCTCAGGCTTGGGGACTGAAGGAATCAACTTCCAATTCCCTTTCTTGAAGTGGGGCCCCTGCCCATGTGAGTGGTCTCACAAAGGAGCAATGGTTGGTGTCCCCAAATCTGCCCCACTCTTCCACACACAGCTGGATGGGAGAAGAGCAGCAGGGAAGGCTGAAGGGAGGTCATTTATTTATCTCATGTCTCCTGGAAAGCTACCTCTGTTTCAGGTGGTCTTCTCTAAATTGTGCCTTCAGTCTTCATTTGACTTCAGCCTCTTAAGGTCACGTTCTCCATTCAGTTTACAATACAAAAATCTACTTTATACATTTCAACCTTTTTTTTATCCATATAGCACAAGGTTTACTGCTCTCTTTGTGGTTTAGTAAACTCTAGGATAAGCTCATACCGTTCAACTTGTGTGAGTTTGTTGTTATGTTGTGTTTGGCTCCGATAGGTCAAAATGAACCCTGTGTGGCTATGATGACCTTTTTGAAAGATCTTCTCTTTATTAATGACTCTAAGAGTTAAGAAAACTTGGACCTGTGAGTGATCTTATTGACATCAGGGGCAAAACTTGCACTGACTTAAACACCTTTTAATTAAACCAGCATCCACAAGTGTAGGGTAATTGAACTGACAGCAAAACTATAATCCTGTCAGGCTCAACCACACCACTGGAATTTAACAAATAGTTTATTATCCAATAAATTCTTACTGTCATCATAAAAATGTGTTTTTCTGTCCAAAATTTTATTAATTTTGGCATGGGAATGAAACCAGCCTTTTCTTTCCAAGCTGTTGGATGCCATTTTTTGTAAAGACCAAACAGCTTCTTTCTAGGAGAGGTGACTCAAAGAAACCTTGCAAAACATGGGACCAGATTCTCATCTCTTCAGCACAATCATTTTTCCAAGTGAACCTCACTGTAATGGCATTGCAGCCAGTTTGTGAACATACAAGTTGTCCCAATGTAGTCTCCAAAATTCAACAAATCCCTCTGGAGTGTTTTTGGAGCACAAACAGAGATGGTCTACTCATGGGGCCAGACAAGCTTCCACCATAGCTTCATGTCCTTGCCCTAATAATTCTTTCTGTGGATAAGGTTTGCAGTTCCCATTACCTTCGGATGAAAGTTTAGATTGTGGTATCTTTTCTATTTTCATTTCTTTCTAGGTCAGAAGATCTGTACTTTGTCTCCAGGGGTGCCAGACAGTGATTATCCATGAATGTTACAGTCAGTGATTCCAATTACCTTAAATCTCTGCTGGAAAGGCAGAGAAAATCAAACAAAAAGTTAAGTAGACTCTGAGAACTATGCTAATATTGCAATGAACACAGTTGTATTTTGTCAGAAATTAGGATTTTGATTTCACTTAATTTACATATGATCATCCACCTGCTGATTTTTACTGATACTCAACAACTGAACTGATAAGATGGTGAGCATAAAATGGACTAAAGAATTTCACATTTATGCTAACAATTACTACGAGCTGGGTCCAAAATTCACAACTGCATCTAACTAAAGACAAAAAATACTCTAAACTTGGAAGTATTTTCAGTCACAGTGTAGTAAGCCTTAACAATATTGTTTTATATTGTTCTCTCTTCCTATCACTGTACTTTGCCTAAATTTTATCCCAGCTCACTAGTACACGATTTAGGTGATGGAAAACATATTCTTTCATGTTTCAACTAAACAAGGAAAATATAATGTACCTCTAAATGCAATCAGGTTCTTTTTAGCCAAAATTACATTACCTGAACACAAATTTCAGTTCTTAAAATGATATTTTTTTTTGTAATTGTTGACCTGATGGTACTTAGTTCCATTTATATTTATCTCTAAATGCTGCAGCAAACACAATTTATTTTACTATTATGAAATACCCCTTGAGAGAAATCATGTCCTTGCTAACACCAGTAACAAAATAACTGTTAATTTAAAATTAATCAAGATTTCCCTCTCTCGCACAAGAGAACTTGCATCATAGGTAAAAATACTTATGAAATTTAAATTAGGGCATCATTATTTTGGACAGTGTCAGCTTTAAAGGGCATACTTTCTATGGCACTCCCTGCCTTCCCTAGCTGGGCTCAGCACCCTGCCTCCTATCCTCAGCCCAGCCAGGACCCAGCTGCCCAACCTGAAGCACAGCGAAGGTTTCCCTCAACCCAGCCTGATGTTCCTTGTGATAAAAAGTCAAACAGGGCATGTCAGATGCTGAGAGGTCCTGACAGGGCAGGGAAGGAAAGAAACACACATTTCTACAAAAGAGCAAATTCTATGGCACAAACTCTGATTTCAGTGGCAGCTGGGAAAAAAGCCAGATTTCACCCCACTGAAGACCATGAGGTTTCTGTAGCAGTTTTTGTCCTAAAAATCGTGACCTCCAATGTCCTCAGCAATTCACAAAGTCATTTCAGGCTTTTGGCAGACTTAGGGCATCAGGGTTCACACTTGTCTGAACACCTCTGGACCAGGAAGCATTAGATGGACTTCTTGGTCTATAATGAAAGCTAAGTTTCAATGAACTATGTATTAAGGGAGATTCTAGGACCACAGCAAGCTGGCACAAACAGGCCTCTATAAAGAATTAATGATATTTAGAATATATATTTTAATCTGCAAGATATGTTTTGTATCAAAAAAACTGTGCCAAAATTTAAAACTTGTTATTTTTCTCTCTTCTGAGAAACACAAAGGACATAAACACATAAGAATAACAAAATAACAAGGTAATGTGAAGTATAAGAGTTTGTAAGTATTTAATTATTTATACCAAGGTTGACATTTCCATCACACAGATTTTGCACTTCCATGTACATCTGGTTATTGACCTACAAAGAGTTTGCTTGGTTGCAAAAAAAGTTCTGGTGAGAAGCTCTCATTCAGAGAAGACTAAGACAAAAAAAAATTGTTATCACTACACCTTCTATTTTCTTTCAGTGAGTCCACCATTGCGCCACAACTGGCACCATGCTTCTGAGAAATGCTCTGCCAAAATAACTACGGTGGAGAAAACAAAGAGTAGATTTAATGAACTTTTTCAAAGCACAAGGTGACTTATTAGCAAAGTCCCACAGAGATTTGTACAAAGGCCTGCACCATTCAACACATTCATAAATGTTATCTGAAAGGAGTGTGAATAATGGGGAGGTAACTACATTGTATTCCTGTGGATACAAGGAAGTTACCTGAGTAATAAAAAGGAAAGCTGAGAATATAAATTGTGGGAAGGTCTCAGAATACATAGGAAGTTTTTGATAAAATAGCAGGTGAAATTCTACATAAATAAAGAGGAAATAATTGACAAGCAGTTCTAAATTTATGGTAGCTTCTACCATTCTAGAAAGGTATCTGTCAGCTGCAATAGGAAGAGCTATGAAAACATACCTCAGTGTTCAGTAGTGGGCAAAAGGCTAACTGCTTGTTAGGAACAATTAAGAGAAAAATTGTGAACAAAGGAAATACCATCAAACTGCTGCAGTATAAACCATATTCAGCGGGGATGATCAAAGGTCTGGACTCGTTTCAGTATGAAAAACAAATAGACGAAGATTCTTCAGCCCTGAGAAAAAAGAAGAAAAAGAGATCTAATGAAGTCTAAGCAGCATGGACAAGGAGAATGAAGAACAACTGTTTCTCTCTTGCAGAACAAGGACCAAGGTTATCACCCGAAGCTGTGCCGCGGCCCGAGGAGTG
>VXBJ01002745.1:1774-14156 GCA_013400055.1 Nycticryphes semicollaris | reverse complement strand
ATATATTTATATATTACAAATTAGCATCCCCATCCCCAGCACTCACCTGGGAGCATGATGGGGAACCGCTTCACCCCAGGCTGCCCATGGTTCCCGCACGGTTTTCTCACCAGCCTTATTTTCCCCTAAAACCCCCCAAATCCAGGCTGGCATCTTGCCCCCAGCACTGGGAGGTCCCCTCCAACCGCTCATGCGATGGAAACCGCGATGCCATTTCACCACTTTTGGGCATTTTCGTAATTTTCTAGATTGGTTTTGGTTGGTTGGTTGGTTTTTTTCCCACCCNNNNCCCCCCCCTCCCCGGCCTCAACCTGCCATGGAGGAGAATGCTCGGTCAGAACCAACTTTGAAACAGAAATGCCCCAAAACCTTAAAAAAAATATGCATCTGTATTTTCTATCCTAATTTTACAAGGGGTGAATCATCCTCAGATCCCAAACCCGTTCCCCTCTCCAGTACTGCTGATGGGTTTAGCTGCTAGTTCCCACATGGACCCTGGAATAAGCTGGAAACACTGCAAAAATGGGCATTTCTCCTGCCTAGCATGCTGACTTTGGGCACCTCGGCTGTCAATCATCTCACACACCCCCACCCCCGCCCCTCCGTTAATTAGCGAGGACGTAAACGACATCACCCCGATGTCATTTGCTGCCTCCTGCTCCTGCCAGCTCAACAGCATCACCATCCCCGACTCAAACACAGGGTGGTGGAGGCCACCCCCTTTGGCCAGGTTAGGGCAGAAAAGGCTCTGGCATTTCAATAAACGCCAAGAAATTAATATTCTGGAGGGCTGTGGTGCAAACAGCAGCCCCAAAAGCTTGTAAAATTACCCCAGGAGAGGACAAANGTTGGTTGGTTGGTTTTTTTCCCACCCCTGTCCAAGCACCGGCGCATCTGAGGTCTCACCCAGGGGCATTAAACACAACTATTTAATAGCCCTGGTGGAACTGAGAGGCGTTTCGCTCTGATCTCCAGCCCTTCTGAGGGAGTCGTTACCAAGAAATTACCAAGACAGGATCGCAGCACCGCGGCAGATTTTATTATTTAATTGCTGAGGTGGGGCAGGGAAAGATTCTTGGGGGGTGAGGGGGGCAGTTCCCAGCTCTGCGTTACTGCTGCAGGTGACCTCAAGGGGGAAAAAACCCAAAAACCAGGGTGATGCCGTTTTTTGCAGGAGAAACCATTGAAGGTCGAGAGTGATTTGGCCTTTCCAAACCAAAAGCAGCACTTATCCCCGATGCCGGAGCAGCCAAACCCTCACTCTCCGCTCCGTGAGGTGCCGGCATCTGGCTCTCTGGGCCTTTCCATCAGCTGGGAAATGTAAAGTTGGAATCTTCTGCNGGGGAGGGGAGGGGGGAGGGGAGAAAAGAGCCCCCTAGGAAGGGCTGGGGGCTGCCACGAGGGTGTGGGGGTGATTTGGGGGCTCACACAGCTGCTGGTGCCTTGGGGTCCTTGTAACCCCTCTCTCTCCCCCCCAGGGTCTGGACCAGGGCACACTGGGGCCACTGAGCAGTGGCTTCACACACCGTCCCCCCCCATCCTGACCCCGGCCTCCATCCCATCCCCGAGATGCTGGCAGACACCGCACCTTCGGATAACCCCGACACCGGCATCCCCTCTTTTGGGGCTGCCCTCCCCCTACTCCCCACCCTCAAAACAAGACTTGAGGAGGAGGAGGAGGAGGAGGAAGGGATGAAGGTTGGGGGGGGGGAAGGATGCACATCTGCCGGCTGGCGCATCCCTCCGCCGGCAGCCCCCCGGGGGTGGGCTCAGCGACGCACGTGTTCGGGGAGGGAGGTGTGGGGATGCGTGTGTACACCGTCTATATATACCACTGTGGCACAGGCGCCGGAGGAGTCACAGATCAGAGGAGCCGGCAGCCGACAGCACACCCGCAGGTAGGAAATCCGCTTTAATTTCCCATCCTTGGGGTGGGGAGGGCAGGGGGTTTGGCTCCTTTATTCCATCTGAGGATGGTCCGTCCGGCTTCGATTCACCGAGAGAAATATTCCCCGCCTTGCTAAGGGTTAAACGAAATATCTTCCTGGAGGGAAAGATTTTTATTTATTTTTTTTCCCCCCCTCTCTATCCCAAGAGAGGAAAAGTTTCGGCTTCACCATCCCGCCCCAAAATCAGCCGGAGTGGAGCTGGAGGGACGCAACAGGAGTCGCCACGGGCCGCCTGCCCGAAGCCCGGGGGGAAGCCTAAGGGGTGAGGGTGGGTTCCTCTGGGAAAGGTGGAATTTTTTAGGGAGCTTTGTTTTGGGAGCTGCCGTGCCACGGCTTTCCCCATTCAGTATTCCTGCTCGTTTTTCTTCTTGCCAGGACTTCTCCGGTGTCACAGCTAGACGCGCCGGGAGATGCCTGGCTTGTCAACTACCTCTTTTTCCCTCCCAAAGAAGCACAAAAGGGAGGAAAATTGGGTGGTTGGTTGGGTTTTTTTTGTTGCTTTGATTTTTTTTTTCTTTTTAGTCCCCCCAAAAAAGCAGAAATGGACGGCTGAGAGGTGTGGATGCGGGAAGAAACGTTCTTCCTGAGCTATTTTACCTCTAAACAGCCTTTTTCAGCCTCTTGAGCCCACATCTGTGTTTATAGTCGCGCCGCGGCGTCTAATTTTGGCCAATTATGACCAATTACCTGATTGAGGGGGACCGACAAAAGGAAATGCTTATTTTCCTGGCGAGAGCCAAGCATCTGTAGCCAAACCCCCCCCTCCCCAAATCCCATTGTTTCCCCCATAAAATCCCCCCAAAAGCCATCGGCACAAAGCCGTACGATATCGCCAGGGTTTGGGGGAATGAGGGAAAGCGTTTTAGCCGGTGCCAGTGGGGGACACTGTTGGACAATATTGCGCTTTTTTCGGCTGGAAAAAGCTTTGACTCCTTCCATGCTGGCTGCCAGCGGGGCCAGATCCTGTCCCGTCCCCCCCTCACCCCCCGTCGCATCCCCCTTGCCCTTCTGGAACAGGCCTTGGCTTTGGGCAGTGAGGGGATTAGCGGGGAAAAAAATTAATTGGGGCTGGTTGAGCTCCGGGGTGGGAAACGAGGAGCTCCTGAAGGTGGTCCCCACGTGGTGGGACTGATCCTGGCCCCAAAAGCGAGAGCGTTGCTGCGTTTAAACCCTCACGAAGGGGAAGGAGGACGATCCCGCTATCAGGATAATCCTTGCTGGTAGCATCTCCCTGGGGGGAAAAGGGGATGAAGCATCCCTGGGGGAGAGGCAAGGGACACCTCCCCAGCCCTGCCCGTGCGCTCCCGACCCAAATCGCGTCAAATCAAGCGAATAAAACCCATCTCAGCAAGCACCTGCTTCCCCTTCCACCTCCTCTTCTCTTCGGGTTATTCCCATCCCACCTCCTCCCCGCTGCCCCCCAAAGCAACCCTTTTGTGTGGCTGCATTTCCCACATCATCCCACCCCGAGCAGTAAATAAATCCGCTTGCCCTGACGGATAACCAGACCCCGCCGTTATCTGAACCGCCGGCTGGATTTCTAGAAAAACCTCTTTTTTTTTTTTTCTCCTCTCCCAAATATTAATGAGGGTAATTTAACTGGATTGAAAACTCTGGGGGATACGTCCTTGGGGCAGCCCGTAGCAGCTTGGAGGGTGGGCTGGGGGGTCACAAAGCTGCTTGGGGATGAGGTGGCCGCATCCTGCCACCCCCCCTGGGATGGATAGGTTCAGTTTTCGGGGAGGAAGAGGAAGGTTTGTGCCCAGGAGCAGCCCTGGTGGATGAGGAGCCGCAGGGGTGGGTGGCTGTGGTGTGACACTGGGGCTGTCACATCCTTTGCCGGGGTCGATGGCATCCCTGGGTGGGAGGGCAGTGGGACTGGATGGTGTATCCCTTGAGAAATAGGGCCAGGATTGGTTTTCCCAGAGGAAAAAAAAAGGAAAAAATATGAAAAGAAAGTGGGGGAAATGGAAAAAATAGGAAAAATAATGGGGGGGAAATGCTGAAAAAATGGGGAAAAGGAGAAAAAATGGGGAAAAATGGGGAAGAAAAGGCATCCTTCTTTCTCTCATGGCTTTGTGGCTGCGACACTCCGAAAGGGGCTTCACGCTGTCACCACCCCACAACCAGCCACCCCCCTCGCCCCCAGCACCCAAGCAAGAAAAAAAACCTAAAAAATCCACCTTGTTCAGCTCCTTCCCTCATCGTGGGCAGATTTGATTTTTCAGGGGGCACCAATGTGCAAAAGGAGGGTTGTTCCCCTCTTTCCCAGCCCTGCCCCGGCCGGTGATGCTGGCAGGGTACCGCATCCCACCCTCCCGATAGCATCTTTCAATTAAGCGGGAAGAAAAGCCGAGCCGTAATCTCAGAGGCTCCTCCGCAGCCAGATGTGACCTGCTTTTGCCGGGACATCGCTGATGTCTCTTGGGGACATGGGGACAGGGCTGGGGGTGGGTGGCAGCCCCCTCCCCATGTCCACCGAACCCCATTTTGGGGCTGAGTGATTTTTTTTATTTTGTTTTTGGGGGGCTTGGGGAGTGTTGCCCTCTCCCAAGAGCTTTCTGCCAAGGCTCTGACTCACACCGCCAGCCAGTTTTAATGAGACTCCACAAAGATTAAGCCTTAATTCCTGCTCCTTATCAGCTTCCCCTCCTACCCTCCAGCAAATGACAACCGGGAGCCGGCAGGCTCTGTGTCACCGCCCGGCTGGTGAGGATGAAAGGTGACCGTGACGCCGGCTGGGGGAACCTGCAGATGCTCTGCTTCCATTGCAGGGAGCAGAGGTGTGTCCCCCCACCTCAGTGGGGTGGGAAATAAGCGCCCTCCCTCAACCCCCCCTAGGTGCTCAACACCCTAAAAACCAGCCTGAAATGCTGTTGGAGCAACACGTGTGTTGCAAAGCCACCGCCACCAAGGTCTTCCTCGCCTCCAAGTATCCCCGAACAGGGGTTTCTTGGGTGCTCCTCCAGCATGGATGGACCTCAGTGCCACCAAGGGTGGCACTGACCTTCATGTCCCCATCCTGCTCTTCTCCATCACTTCTATCTTGTCCCCTCACTGGCTTATACAGCTAACGCTGTGCAGCAGTGGGACCAACTCCCAGGGACCACAGGGACATCAGATCCCTTTTCCTGGTGGGATGAGGGTGGAGGGTGTGGGGGGTGTGTATGAGGGGGACCAGCCCTCCTCTTTGCGATGGCGGGGGTGGGGGGTGCATTGCTCTTAATCTCTGGGAAGCACATGGCCTCGGTCATGTCACTTAGTACCTTTGCCTGCCACCGATGTCGGCAAAGCCAGATGGGACACGAGGAGTTTGGGAACTGGCTTTGTTGCTCTGTGCCGGGCAGGCTCAATCCTCCCAGAGACAGGGACAGGAGCAGAAGCACCCTAAAAATGGCCAGGAGGAGAAACCAGAGCGGGACATCCTCTCCCAGCTCCTGCGATGCTCGGATAAGGAGCGTCCTGCTCAGGGGACAGCTGGGGACGTGCTGCCCCACCACGTCCACCTGCTAAAATAAGCCCCGTCCGGGACTTGTGCCATGAGGTAGCCTGGAAAAAATTAAGCTGGGACAGGGTGGATCTGTTTTGGGGATGGGGAGGCAGCCGGGGCTCCTTTCCCGAAAGGATAATTTTGGCTGGGAGTCTGGGAAGACGCGTGTCTGAGGAGGGGGTGGTGAGGGAGGACGGGCTGAGAACGGGCACATTTCGGTGCAGGTGTGGGGCTCGGTTTGATGGGTTTTTTTCTCTCCCGCCCCACAGCCGGTGCCGGTGCCGCCATGAGGGCTGTGCTCTGGGACCTGCTGCTGCTCTGCCTCTTTGCCCGGGCACGGGGTGACTGCCGGGGGGACTGCCTGCACTGCGACCGCCACCTCTACCGGGACAGCTTCGACGTCCTCGTAAGTCCCTCTGCCTGCTGGTATGTCCCCCGCCATGGCCTGGGGGGAGCACCTATGGGTGCTGTGCCAGCTCCCCTGTGCTGGGTGGGGACTCTCCTCCTCCTCCCCACACCAGGGTCAGGGTTTGGGGTCTGGGGGTGGGGTCTGGGGGGGTGTTGGCCAGATCACCAGAGGAAGGTGCCACGGGGGATCACTGTCCCTGCTCCTTGGGCACCTCCCAGAGATGGTCCCGAGGGAGGATGCAGACCCCAAATCGGCTGCTGGGAGGGACAGGGACAAGGCTGTGATGGCTCAAGGAGGGTCCCCAAAGCCCCAGTACTCCCAACTGCCCTGTCCCCATGGCTTGCAGCATCGGTGTCCCCAGCTACGCCAACCTCAGACACCCCCCACCCCATCCTCCACCCCATCTTTTGAGGAGCCACCAAAACCCCCCTGAGGCCCATCAGGATGGGACCAGCTTTGCAGACGGCCAGCGAGTCACGGTGTTTTGGGGGACTGGGCACCCCACAGCCCCTCTCAATTTGCCTCCAACACTGGATGAAAACAGCCATTAAATAACATTTTTGAGTGTTTTGTTTTGTTTCTTTGTTTGGTTGGGTTTTTTTCCAGCCCCAAATCCTTTCTTTCCTCCTCCCCTGAGCTGTGGCTGTGCCCTGGCCCAGCAGCGTTTCGTTCCCTCCAGTNCGTTCCCTCGCCACCCCTCGGGGATTTTCCATCACCTCCCCCTTCCCCCTGCCCCGTCACCCCCTCTGCCACCCACTTGCTTATTTATTAATGACAATTAATCACGGCGTGTTGAGACGTCCACACGAAAGGAGCTGGCAGCTCGTGAAGCCCCCAGGGCTGGGAAATGCATCATCTTCCCCCAAAAAACAGGGGGGACCAGAGACTTCCAGGGCTCTGAGGAGAGGCTGGAGCCACCTCAGTGCCACCCCCTTGCTGGCAAAGCCTCCTGCAATCACACATCGTTGCCACCAAGTTTTGGGGTGCAATCTCCCTGGTTTTGCCCCAAAATGCTGGTTTTTAGCCTGAAGGCACCAGTGTCCCTGCAGGGACACCCCCCCATTTTCTTGCCCGGTTCTGCTACTGGAGCTGCATTTTTCTCTCTCTTCCCCGGCCAGCAAGGTGGAGAGGAGGTGGGAATGGTTGGTGGCTCTTGGGTCCCATGCAAGGTTGTGTCTCAAAGCAAGAGTGGTTTGAACCAGGAGCAGAGGAACCCGGGGTTTTTTTAAGGCTCAGTTTCTGCTGGAAGAAGTCTCGTGGTGGGATTTGATACAACCCTCCACTATCTCCAAAGCACTGGCCAAGGAAGCCCTATCAGCAACGTGACCATCCTTCAGAGGCAGAAGACCCCTCTGAAGTTACAGGTACACCTGCACCATCATCACAGCTGCCAGGCCAGGCCAGGGACCAGCTGGTGGAGCTGGTCTTTAAGATGTGGATGAATCACCTACCTCCTGGTCCCAAGATATCTAGGGACGGGTCAAACCCACGGTGGCACCGTTAATGCCAATGCAAAAATGGATGGAGCCTCTCCAGGTAGTTTTGGCACTGGACATGGAGGAACATTTGCTGGTGTTTGCTGAGGATGCCCAAAACAGAAGCCAGCTCCACGTGAATTAAGATCACAGCACAATGGCCAAGGACCCTGGGATGGTCATGGTGCTGCTTTGAGGATGGGTGATAGGACCACTGGTGGCCTGACACCTGGGGTAATTCCTCTTGAAGCCTCTTGAGTTGTTACCTGCATGTGATCCATCACCTTTCATCTCCAACGTGGGCCACTTCCAGGATGCTCTCCATCAGCTGAAGACCCTGCCAAAGCCTTGGAGATTCCAGGATAAGATCTTGGCTCAGCACAGGATGCCCCCAGCGTCTCTGCAAGGATTTGCATAGGTGTCCCGGTCTAGAAGACCCTGGTCACCATCTCACTTTAGGACAACTCTTTTTCTTTTGTCTTTTTGCCTGAAGAGCCTGGCTGCCCTCGGGGATGGAAATAGTCAATTGCTGAAGAGCCACCTTGCTTGTGCTGCAGCCCTGAGACACCACGCTGGGACTCATAGCGTGTCACACTTGGCAAAGTCAACGAACCCACAGTGAAGAGAGTCTTTGCAAGGGTTTTGGTGTTGCAGATGGCCTGTAGCAATGAGACAGGCCAACGTGCTTCAACGTGGGGTCCCCCAGTTGGTGTAAAGCATTTAAAAGAGCCCACCGTGAAGCTAACGCTGGGATGGAGACACTTCAGTGTAAGGGAAGACAACCCTTCTCTTCTGGGCCCTCCAGCCCTGGTTTCTTTGGGTATTTATTTAGTTTGCTTCTGCTGTAATTTTCTCCTGGATGTTTTCTCCTGGGTGCTGGCGTTGGTGGTACTGGCCCACTTGGGCCTATGACCCCACAGTGGTTCTGGATCTGTGTCCTGCTTTGGTGGACAAGATCTCTTGGAAAGGGATGAGACAAACGTGGTGGGATGGACCCATGTGTGCCAAGGAAGCCCGATAGCACCTCTTGGTGAGGATGTTCTTGATGACCTTTGAAGGGATGTGGCAATTGGAACGGGTTCCTGGGGAGTGGGAGGAGGCAGATGTCTTTGAGGACAGCATGAAGGAGGATCTGGGAAGCTATGGGCTGGTCAGCCTCCCCTCAGTCCTCAGGGAGGTGGTGGAGCACATCATCCTGCAAAGCATTTCCGAATGTGTCAAGGACAAGAAGGTCACTGGGAGCAGCCAGCATGGATTTATGAAGGGGAAATTGTGCTTGACCAACCTGACAGCTTTCTGCAGTGAGGTGGCCAGCTTGTCGTGACTGTCATCAGGCTTTGACATTGTCTCCTTTGACATCCTCATAGACAAGTTGCTGAAGCACAGGGCAGATAGAAGGGCAGTGAGGTAGACTGAAACCTGGGGGACCTGGACATTGTCATTAACATCCAGGACGATGTGGCAGACACAGGCTCAGCAATTAGCAGAGGAGGGTAGACTGCAGGGTCGTGCTGCCATCCAGAGGAACCTCACCAGGCCGGAGAAATGGGCTGGTAGGAATCTCGTGAAATTCAAGGAGGAGAGGAGTGAAGCCCTGCCCTTGGGGAGGAGCAACCTCAGGCACCAGGACATTCCATGAGCACATGCCAGAGGTCCTNGGCCAGCAAGGTGGAGAGGAGGTGGGAATGGTTGGTGGCTCTTGGGTCCCATGCAAGGTTGTGTCTCAAAGCAAGAGTGGTTTGAACCAGGAGCAGAGGAACCCGGGGTTTTTTTAAGGCTCAGTTTCTGCTGGAAGAAGTCTCGTGGTGGGATTTGATACAACCCTCCGCTATCTCCAAAGCACTGGCCAAGGAAGCCCTATCAGCAACGTGACCATCCTTCAGAGGCAGAAGACCCCTCTGAAGTTACAGGTACACCTGCACCATCATCACAGCTGCCAGGCCAGGCCAGGGACCAGCTGGTGGAGCTGGTCTTTAAGATGTGGATGAATCACCTACCTCCTGGTCCCAAGATATCTAGGGACGGGTCAAACCCACGGTGGCACCGTTAATGCCAATGCAAAAATGGATGGAGCCTCTCCAGGTAGTTTTGGCACTGGACATGGAGGAACATTTGCTGGTGTTTGCTGAGGATGCCCAAAACAGAAGCCAGCTCCACGTGAATTAAGATCACAGCACAATGGCCAAGGACCCTGGGATGGTCATGGTGCTGCTTTGAGGATGGGTGATAGGACCACTGGTGGTCTTCAGCCTGACACCTGGGGTAATTCCTCTTGAAGCCTCTTGAGTTGTTACCTGCATGTGATCCATCACCTTTCATCTCCAACGTGGGCCACTTCCAGGATGCTCTCCATCAGCTGAAGACCCTGCCAAAGCCTTGGAGATTCCAGGATAAGATCTTGGCTCAGCACAGGATGCCCCCAGCGTCTCTGCAAGGATTTGCATAGGTGTCCCGGTCTAGAAGACCCTGGTCACCATCTCACTTTAGGACAACTCTTTTTCTTTTGTCTTTTTGCCTGAAGAGCCTGGCTGCCCTCGGGGATGGAAATAGTCAATTGCTGAAGAGCCACCTTGCTTGTGCTGCAGCCCTGAGACACCACGCTGGGACTCATAGCGTGTCACACTTGGCAAAGTCAACGAACCCACAGTGAAGAGAGTCTTTGCAAGGGTTTTGGTGTTGCAGATGGCCTGTAGCAATGAGACAGGCCAACGTGCTTCAACGTGGGGTCCCCCAGTTGGTGTAAAGCATTTAAAAGAGCCCACCGTGAAGCTAACGCTGGGATGGAGACACTTCAGTGTAAGAGAAGACAACCCTTCTCTTCTGGGCCCTCCAGCCCTGGTTTCTTTGGGTATTTATTTAGTTTGCTTCTGCTGTAATTTTCTCCTGGATGTTTTCTCCTGGGTGCTGGCGTTGGTGGTACTGGCCCACTTGGGCCTATGACCCCACAGTGGTTCTGGATCTGTGTCCTGCTTTGGTGGACAAGATCTCTTGGAAAGGGATGAGACAAACGTGGTGGGATGGACCCATGTGTGCCAAGGAAGCCCGATAGCACCTCTTGGTGAGGATGTTCTTGATGACCTTTGAAGGGATGTGGCAATTGGAACGGGTTCCTGGGGAGTGGGAGGAGGCAGATGTCTTTGAGGACAGCATGAAGGAGGATCTGGGAAGCTATGGGCTGGTCAGCCTCCCCTCAGTCCTCAGGGAGGTGGTGGAGCACATCATCCTGCAAAGCATTTCCGAATGTGTCAAGGACAAGAAGGTCACTGGGAGCAGCCAGCATGGATTTATGAAGGGGAAATTGTGCTTGACCAACCTGACAGCTTTCTGCAGTGAGGTGGCCAGCTTGTCGTGACTGTCATCAGGCTTTGACATTGTCTCCTTTGACATCCTCATAGACAAGTTGCTGAAGCACAGGGCAGATAGAAGGGCAGTGAGGTAGACTGAAACCTGGGGGACCTGGACATTGTCATTAACATCCAGGACAATGTGGCAGACACAGGCTCAGCAATTAGCAGAGGAGGGTAGACTGCAGGGTCGTGCTGCCATCCAGAGGAACCTCACCAGGCCGGAGAAATGGGCTGGTAGGAATCTCATGAAATTCAAGGAGGAGAGGAGTGAAGCCCTGCCCTTGGGGAGGAGCAACCTCAGGCACCAGGACATTCCATGAGCACATGCCACTCTCCCACCTCTGCTGTCACGTGTCTTGGTGATTTTGGGGGCTCTTTTCTGGCTGAAGGACTCAGCAATGTGGAGCATGGGGTGGTAGGAGCATGGATGTCAACGGGGAAGCGTGGAGCGTGTTCAGCGTGGAGCGGAGCCTGTCTAGGGAGGGTTGGGAGGAGGATGCTGAGCAGCTGCCATGGCTCCCCAGCATCTCCTCCACCACCACCGCCACCTCTGGGAGCCTCGGAAGGGGTTTTGGGAGGGGACACCTCACCGAATGAGGCCAGGAAAGGGCCGATGAGCTGCCGGCACCCTTTCATGGGTGTCCTCCAACACATGGAAGTGGGGGGATGCCCAAGCACCTGGAGTTTTGGGGTACACCACCGGTTCTAGGAGGACCCAAACCCACCTGAGGTCCATCCCCGTGTCTCCCGCGCAGGTCTGCATCCTGGAGTGCGAAGGCGAAGCCGTGCCACGGGCCACCTGGGAGCTGTGCGCCGCCGCCAGCCGACCCGCCCCGCGTCCCCGCGACCTGCCGGACACCGGCGACCCCTGGCACGAGGGGGTGGTGGCGGTGCCGGCGGTGCCGGTGAACCCGCTGCAGGTAAGCCAGCTGCTGCGGCGCCGGGAAGCCGAAGACGAAGGCGTCGAAGCGGCGCCAGGGGCCTTCCCGCAGCCACCCGAGGACATTTCCCGGCGACTCGGCGGTTTCCCACGGGGGACACGCGGCTCGTGGCCGGCGCCGACGGCCAGGGGGGTGCAGAAGCGTTACGGGGGCTTCATCGGGGTCCGCAAGTCGGCGAGGAAGTGGAACAACCAGAAGAGGTTTAGCGAGTTCCTGAAGCAGTACCTGGGCATGTCGCCCCGCTCCAGTGAGTACGACATTCCCGGCGGCGTCAGCGAGCACAACGAGATCTAACGGAGACCCCGCGCCGCCCGGCGAGGTCCACCATGGCCAAAAAAGTCAACCCTCTACCCCTCTACACCACATGTCCATAGGTGCAGATTAAAAAACAAAAGAAAAAAGAAAAAAAAAAAAGAAAAATTATAAAAAAAAAAGGGGAGGGGGGGTGGTGGCCAAATAATATTGATGGTGACAATTAATAATAATGATAATATTAAAAAAAAATAATTCGGAAATGGCTTGGGAAATGCCGAATCGGAGACCGGGGAGGGACGCTGAGAGCGGCCAACTCGGCATGCGGAGGGTGCCCCGGGAAAAGGCCCTTTGCCGTCTGCCCTCGAGGGGCGGTGGGCAAGGAAAAGAAGTCACCGAGTAGGTCTGAGGGATGGTTCAGTCCCACGAAAACCAAGGGGGGAAAAAAACAGAAATTGTAAAAAAAATTTAAAAACTTTAAAACAAATTTAAAAATTTTAAAAATTTAATATTTCTTTT
>VXBJ01002744.1:0-23204 GCA_013400055.1 Nycticryphes semicollaris | reverse complement strand
GGTAGACGCGGGGAGCAGGTTGGGCTGGTCGCAGCGGGTTTGGGTTGGCGGCATGAGGCTGTTTGCTTGGTGGTGAGGCGAGGCCGAAGCTCGGCGAGTTGGCGTCCCGGTTTTGCGACTGAAGCCTTTTTCTGTGAGATGTGCAGTTTCTTCCTCTTAAGGGGTGTCCTGCTTTAGTGCTGTTGAAGACTCTTTTCTCTCCCACCACAATGGTGTTCTGTTTCCCTAGTGGGATAGCTGGATTGATTGCCAGCCTGGTCATGGTTGGTCTACTAAGAAAATTTTCTTGACTACCAAGAAATTCAGTTGCAGTGGCCTCTTGCTGTGGCAGCTTAGCTACTAAATGTCCTACCTGGGCTGTCTCATTTATTACAACTACATGCAGGCGTAAGCAGTCGAAAGTCATGATGCTACCTCCCCTGGTGTTTAGCAAGCTAGAAGGGCTTGTTTGTCTTTTCAAGAATATCAAACATTATTACTGTAGTTTGAGCTCAAGAATTCTTTTGTGTTATAGCTAAGCATTTTAGTAATTTCAGAAAGTTTCTCTACTTTAATTTTGGATCATGGCGTTTACCAGTCAGAAAGAGCATAGATAAACCTAGTTGGGAGACTGGTAGGAATTACCTTTAAGGCCTATACTATACTTTATCAGTTGGCACTTGAATGCTTACAATTGACTGGAGCTTATAGCTGAATTTAGCCTTATACCAATGTCAGGAAAAAAATTGCAGGCGTGCATAATTGTGTGCACCAGGAACATTCATTCCCTTGATGACAGGGTTTGCATCATGCCTATGTGCTTGTCACCCTGCTAAATGGTGCCATCTGCAGGTCGTGTTCCCATCATTGACTTCAGTGCATGTAGTCATTTTAACTTAGATATACAAATAGCATAAACATAATTGCCTGTGTTAGGTGGACAAAGCTTGTTTTTTATTGCTCGCGAGCATTTTATTTGTGTAATACTCGAGAACAGAATGAATGAGCTTAAACTTTTACATAGATCCGTTTATTCGATTGTTATACACAGAACCTGCACTTAACAGTGTAAACATTAAATCATACATTGTAAATTAATGTATCTGTGTTACCTATATCCCAGCAAAATATTAATATCCTGTCCTGCACTGAGGACTCTCTTGGCATTGTGAATCTTTGCTTGAACTGAGCAGCTTACCCATATTAATTCAGCGCGGGATGGAAATTAGCTGTTAACTGTTTCAAAAATAGTACAGAGGAACATTTCAGTGGATTGCAACATTTGTCCAATATTTGAACAAACAGCTTTTAAAAAAACCCAAATAAACTCTTTCAGAGTTGCCTTTTTAACAGTAGGGAATGTATTTGTAAGTATTTTGATTTGCCAGGTGCTACCAGGTTATTTAGAACGGCACGTTTTTTGTCTGGTACCTAACATAGCAATAACAGGATTTGAGGAAAAAGTAACCTTTAAAAAAACTCCAGACTAAATCCATGATGCTAATATCACTGGACCTACTGACTCTAAAGTGTAAGTTGTAATTAAATGTTGACTGTAATGGAACCTTACAGCAATTAGACAACTGTTTATTGACAAACTTTTGTATTTTAAAATATATGTGCAGTTCATCATGTAGCCCATGGAAAATTAATTTGGATTTGCTTGTTATGTGTAATTTAAAGTTTGGGGATAGGCAAGGGGGTTTTGTTTGCTAGACCTTCTTTTGACTTTTTATTGTTTTGTTTACTTCCATCTTTCTTTAACACCTTGCAGCCTGTACTGATTTACAGGCAGTGTTTTGATTTGCAACCTATACTGATTTGCAATAAGGATTTTGTTCACTTTTGGTCCTATTTCATACTTTCACATATGGAATGCGTATCTAGAATTATTTTCATGAGCTTGGTTGGATTTTGCTGAATACAACTGCTGAGTAATTTTTAAGAAATTATATATAGTAGTCTCTAAATATTTAGATGCACAATGAGTAAATTCTAAAATCTCCCTCATACAGGATGTTACCAAGCTGACACCTCTTTCACCGGAAGTCATCAGCAGACAAGCAACAATTAATATAGGTAAAACCAAATTTTGAAAACAGAGGGGTGCGTTAATGTAACTTTTTGGTGCTCATGTAGTAGAATATGGTACCTGTGTGAGAACACTTGAAAGAAATTCTTCTCAAAGCAGACAGTAATACACATACAATGTTTTTATTATAAATTTTATCAAGGCTCAGGTTGAGACTCGTCAAACCATTTTAATAGCACCAATTTTACTTCAAGAACACTCTTGAATGAAGTGAGCAATAGTTGCAAAGTTTATTTTACATTAAAAATAAGCATTGAAATGAGTTTTGTCAAAATGCAAAGACCTGTCCGTTGGGAGCTCAATTTAGGATCTTTTTCATTTAAACAATCATGATTACAAAACCCGTACTTGCTTCTGAGGGGAGCACTGGACTTACTGGTGATTTTGGGGTAATTATGTGTTGATGGTGGTAGTGGAACATTGTACAAAATTAAACAATTTATTGACAAACATTTGCTTTTAAAACATAGGTACAATTGGCCATGTAGCCCATGGGAAGTCGACAGTAGTCAAAGCTATATCTGGAGTTCATACTGTCAGATTTAAAAATGAACTGGAAAGAAATATCACAATCAAGCTGGGCTATGCTAATGCAAAGGTGAGTCATTACTGTGAATCTACCAAATCTGTTGCTAGTGTGTTTCAGGGACGTAAGATTAAGTAAATAACCCTTGATGAAATAAACTTTTCCTCATTAAAAAAAAAATGTTACTTACAGATTTACAAGCTGGACGACCCAAGTTGTTCCCGGCCAGAGTGTTACCGATCCTGTGGAAGTAGCACCCCAGATGAATTCCCTACAGACATTCCTGGCACCAAAGGGAACTTTAAACTAGTCAGGTAACCGTAGTAAAACAAATGGTATAAATTATGTTCACTTCCTTTTACATCACAAGAAATACTTGGGATGGAGCTGCAAGCTGAACTTACTGTTAGGACAGACCACATGTTCTTATGTGGTGGGTACCCCTGAACTAAGGTATCATCTAACCTGCCTTGTTTTTATTAGTCGTGATGCACGGTCCACAGTAGAGAACAACTGTGTCTTCTGTCCTTGGGTATTTGCAGGACTTGGAAATTAAATTTTTCTGTTATTAATATAAATATGTTTTAAGTCCACTAGAATGAGAACTAACATGGACCTTACAAACACCCTTTTTGGAGAGTGACCTTTGTTAAACTTTTTCTTCCTAGAGGCATAAAAGTTTTCAAAGTACTTAAAATGAATACATGAAAGCCTGATACTTTATGTAAGATCCAGCCTCTAACTGGAGGCCTGATGTCCTTTATCTACTTAATTTCTAAGAAAGCATAGCATGGTCATTGTGCAACAACAAAAGTTATGTGGATCTTTACAGTGATTGCTTAAATAAGAGTAGTCACAAAGACTATGATCAGATTCTTAGTTTTTGTTTATATATAAAATATATATGTAGTGCTCTAATCACTTATTTCCCGCCTTTCCTCAGGTTCCCAGTAGAGCCCTTGTTCTAACAGTAACTTCTGCTGGAGTGTGACAGCCGTGCAGCCATTGTTAAAACTATTGGTTAAAAGCTTTGAATTCTTTATCTTACTGTTTATTTGTTTATAGTAGATTTTAACATTGTCAGGGAAGCAGCAAAGTAGTCCCTTGGATTTCTGTTGGTATGCTACCAGGAAACAAGGATTTTTCTCTGAGTAGGTTCAGGCAAGAAAGTAGTAAATCGACAGTTATGGTTTGCACGATAAAATCATAAGGTTGGTGCTAAGCTGTAATGTTGCATGTGGATAAATCTTTGAAGTGAAGTGCAATTATCGCCATGTAATGAACAATGAACAATTTCCTAAAATTCAAGAACAGGAGACATCTTTTGAGAGAGATAAGAGAAATCCTATGGTTGGGGGGATTTTTTGCTTATGTGTCTGAATTTTTTGTTTGGTGGTTGGTTTTTATTTTTTATTCAGATGCATTTAAATCTAGCCTAATTTGTAGGTAAACTTGTGAAATATTAAAGCAGTGCCTCATATGGATATATGGTGTTGAATCTTCAAACTCAGAAAACTGTTCAATAGCCATTTGATAATCTGTGTGTTCTTATGAAAATATTTTTAAGGTGTTACTTCTGAGCTTCTGTCTTGAAATACTGTTTATGTACCTATAAATGTTTGTCTGTCTATATTAAGGATGCTTTTAACCTTTATGTGTGCCTAGTCATTCACGTAAATCAGTCAGAGAAATTGTTAATTGGCTTTTGGACTTCTTTTAAACTTTCTTCTACAACAGGCATGTCTCTTTTGTGGACTGTCCTGGCCATGACATTTTGATGGCTACTATGTTGAACGGTGCAGCAGTAATGGATGCAGCTTTGCTGTTGATAGGTAATGTTTGCTACACAAACAGAACTCTATTTTTTATTTTTTTTTAATATCATGAAGCAACTTTATATGAGTTTTAAAATTTAGTGGAGCAGGGTGAGCCATGAAAAAAAAAAAAAGTACCTTAACAATGTGGTTTTTTTAAACATAGCTACACATGCTTATTAGTCTGATAGCTGTTCCAGTTGAGAGAAGATTAGTTAGGTAAGATGAAACCTTATAGTGGTATAGTACTGTAAAATTTATATCATTTTATGGCAATGTATTAGCTTACAGGAAAATTTTGAATTACTCTGAAGCTTCGGTTTGCTTTAGATGCTTATGCATACAGGGGGGCATGGCCTCAGACACCAGTACAAACAGCAAACCCCAATCAATATGGACAAAATCAAGGTACAGGAGACTTGATTTAGACAGTTTGTGATCTGATTTGCAAATAATCAGAACTGGGTAAAACTGATATGTCTATAGAAGAATTTAGTGCTCTCTGGTGATAAACAGCTATTATGTTACCTGGATATGACACGTCAACAAACCAGAACAGCAGCTTCAGATACTGTAATTTAAATAGTCTGAGATAGCTGATAAGCTGTCATTCCTCCTTGTTTAGATTTAGAAAAGGTGATAGACCAAATTTCAAGTGAGATTAACCATCCCAATGGTACATCAGACTGAGATTGTCTTGTTGGATGGCTGAAATCCAAAGCATGCTGATAAATGCCCTATTTGCATGCTTGATATATTTATTGTGTGTTAGAGAATTTGGGATTCCTTGTATTTGTATGGCTTTGGTGACAGGAAAAACCACAGAATTTTAAGATATTTCTTGCAAGGTGATTTGTATGTTACGCCAGACAGTACTGGGATGTCTGAAGACCTAAAAGATGGGATAAGTCAAGTAAACAGAAGTCAGCTGTCATTATCTTTGGAAATTTTAAATGTGTGTTTCCTTTGGAAGCAAGTATAATGGGAGACTCGGGCAACTTCTCTGTCTTACATTGTGTGGAAGCTGTTCTGGGGAAGTGTAGGTGCTTATTAACTTGGGTGCTTCACATGTAGCTTACTGGGATCTGACTATCTTTTTTATGAAGATAGAATGGAAAGTAGATGTCCTAAGTGTAGGAGTTTTATCTGTCTTTATAGTTTCTATATTGCAGTCACTTTTCTTCTTTCAGCTGGTAATGAGTCTTGCCCTCAACCCCAGACCTCAGAACATCTAGCTGCTATAGAAATCATGAAACTGAAACACATTTTGATTCTACAGAATAAGATTGATTTGGTGAAGGAGAGCCAGGCTAAAGAACAGTATGAACAGATTCTTGCATTTGTACAAGGTAAGTTTTCAACAGCAGAAATCCAGTTTCTGGTGGAAATTCTCCAGTGTTGGGGCAAAACATAGTGCTTTTCTATATGTTTATAGAAAAGCTTGTCTTATTTAGACAATGCTGGGATACTTAGTTTGTTTGGAGTTGTGCTTATCTGTTTCAGACTGCTTACGTACAATAATGTTATGGCTGTTGGTCAGAGCTTTTGATGTAAAACTAATAGCAGTAGCTCTTGTCTAGTAGCTTTCACTGAGTTTATGATTTCTCCTTGATGTTGTCTCCTCTTGGATTTTTCTTTGCTGAAGATTGTACTGTGCTTTTACTGCAGTGCAGGAGAGAATGAAGCAGTACTTTCTAGGGGCGCCTTGTAGGTATAAATGTGTTACTTTTATCTAATCACAAGAGATTTATCTTTCCTCTCTCTCTCTCTCTGCAAGTCCGGTTCAGCCAGGCCTATTCTACGCCATCAATAACGTTCTGCTCAACTTTAATCTGGAGTTTTGAGCTTCATCTTTCCAAGGAGCTTGCACTGTTTTCCTTGCTTGCCTGCTTTAGCTAGGATATGAAAATCTGCAGAGCTAGATTGGCACTACTCAAAGTAGCCAACGTGTATCTTTTTTTTTTTTTTTTCTCCTTTTTTCTTTTTAGTTCAGAATTACGGCCTTGTGTAAGCTCTTCATAACAGCTCTGTTGTCTAAGTGGCTTGATGCGTAAATTTGGAGTTCTTTGTGAGAACTTGAGCTACCACAAGAAACGTGGATATAATTAAAAGTAATTATATTTAACAAGCCTTGATAAGTAAATAAATAGTGCCACAAAGCACAACTTTTCTGAAATATGTATTTGCGTTGCAAAACTTAGGAAACAGGTAATTAAATTGGTAGGAATTTTAGCTCATCAGAATGAAATCCTACTGTAAAATTAATACAGATGTATCAAATCAATTTCCTCAGGGAGACCTCAGTATCTTAATATTTCTGATCACAATGTAGGCAGTGGATTCTCCCTTAGAGCAGAAGATTATCTTGCACAGTGTTCAGAGAGTGACTGTAAAGCTGTTCAGTACACAGTTATCCAGAGGCAACGCGACTGCCTCAAAGTAGGACTGGCTGGTTTGAGCTAAAATGTTGAAGGGAAGGGTAAAAGCTCGGATACTGCTTTGGGAAATAGATATAAAATGTGCCTTGAAATGCGTGAATATTTTTAACAAGGACAAGACACTTGGTCGTGTTGCTATAAATACTGTACAGAGACTTCATGCTGACCTTGATTTTTGTTTAGGTACAGTTGCAGAAGGAGCTCCAATAATTCCAATCTCAGCACAGCTGAAGTACAACATTGAGGTAGTTTGCGAGTATATAGTGAAGAAAATCCCAGTCCCTTTGCGAGACTTCACATCTGAACCAAGGCTTATTGGTACGTAAATGCTTAGGGTCTGGGCTTTTGGGGCTAACCATTTATTACAGGTATCTACACTGGGAACAGCATGTCGGTGAATGCTCTTAAGAGGTAGGTTTTAAAGGAGCATTTAGCACACTCTCATTTTAAAACTTGCATATTTTTTGGAGAGCTGTATTGTTTGTTCCTAGTTAATTGCTATAGCTCAATCTCTTTGAGGTAATTGCCGTTTTTTCTTTACGTTCTATGTGTATGGCAGCACTAAAATGTAATAAAGGTGAGAAACTTACCTGTGTCTTAAAACACTCCTTTAGCTACTATGAGTTTAATTTTAATTTAACAAAGTACTGGCAAAATGTTTAATTTGAAAATTAAATTACTTCAATTAAAATCTTACAGGTAGTCCAGTTAGATTTTCTGTATTAGAGTCCTACTACCTCCTGAAAGCCTGAAATTCAGTTCCACTACAATGGATTCATTTGTTTCCTATTTTCCCCAGACAAAACAAGGAATACCTACAAAACATATGTTCAGAAAGCATAAAAATTGACTACGTTAAAACAAGGTTACACTATTCACAGTCGGTGTCGTGAATATTGAAGAGTCTTTTAATACAGTTGATCACTGCTTTCTTTTTTGGATACTGATGTTTAACATATTTTTTTATGCAGAGATGGTTTAAAAAGCTGGATTTGATATGAGCAGCTTAAATGGTTTTGAGAACAAAATCAGCAATACACTTAAAAATTCAGAATAAGTTATTAATCATATCTTAGTGTTATCCCTGAATTGTGTTTTTATAATATTTATATGTATACCTTAAGAAGGGAAGCAAAACTGCTAAAGAAAGATACTAATTCTTTGAAAACCTGAACTTAAATATAAACTTGGTTACGGTTTATTCTTTTCAGTAATTAGATCTTTTGATGTCAATAAGCCTGGCTGTGAAGTTGATGACCTTAAGGGGGGCGTAGCTGGTGGCAGTATTCTAAAGGGTGTTTTAAAGGTAACCTTTTCCCTCTCTTGTCTGGAGACTTGCAATTGTTAAAATGAGTAGAGTTTTTGCATGCTTTAGTACAAAACGAATCTTCAGAATTAGATGTTTTTTTAAACCAGAGCACAGCCAGATGGCACGTGTCCTTCCTGTCTGCGCTTAATGTCTACTTTCCTGTTTTAAAATACTAGAAGAAGAAACGTGTTTTTGTTACTGTCGTCTTAACTTTTGCTAATAATCATACTGATTTCATTGCATACAGAAATTAAAGGAATATGGTTTTGCATCCTACTGCTTTAATTTGCTGAATTACTGGGGAAGGGGGGGGGGAAAGGGAAGCAAAAAACCTTTAAATGTACTTCCGAAGCGTGTAGGGGTTCCTACAGGTCCCACTTCATCCATACTATTCTATGAACTTCGTTTATTTTATTTTGCTTGCGGGATACTGTTGATAATTAGCTTAAAAGTTGCTCTGTTAGACTGGTAAATGAAATGTCACTTAAAAAGATAAGCTAAAATTTAAATACTGGAATTACTGCTGATAAATCTTCGTTAAAGCAGTTTTGTAAATTTTACTGAAGATGAAATCAATTGCTTCATTGGCTGTAAGATACAGAGCTTTCAATATTGTCCAATTTGCAGTAAACAGTGGAAGAGAAGTTCTAGAAGTTCTACAGTAGACCAGAACCAAGGACTTGTATAAATAGTTCCTGAGATAAGTAGGTCTTGTCTGTGACTAGTAGTTAGCTCTGTGCTCCTGTAAAACAACCAGTTAATCACTTTTTCACTTTTGTAATTAGGTGGGCCAGGAAATTGAGGTCCGGCCTGGTATTGTGTCCAAGGACAGTGAAGGAANCGGCTTTCATGGTAGAATGTTTTTTTAGCTGTCTGGCTGACATTCTGAAAGTCCTGTCAGGCAATAGGGAATTCACAGTACATTCTCAGTTTGCTAGGTTTGGATCTCCTTCACATATTTTAATATGTAAATATGACAGCTGCCTTGCAATTACTCCTTGTGACTTTCCTTGGTTTGTTGTAGGTGTTGGAACTAAGATTGATCCAACTTTGTGTCGGGCTGACCGAATGGTAGGCCAAGTTCTTGGTGCAGTTGGAGCACTGCCGGAAATATTTACAGAGCTAGAAATTTCCTATTTCTTGTTGAGACGACTATTAGGTGTGCGCACTGAAGGAGACAAGAAAGCTGCAAAGGTCAGCTTAAATGTTTTTAGAAAGATAATGCTACGAGATTTTTTTTTTTCTAATTTCTTTTATTCTTGTGCTAGATTTTATCAGTATGTACATTTTTTAATTCACATAGTAGTTTTCTCTCCTCATTCATATATGCTTGTCACAAAACCTACCTCATTGTCTAATATTGTAGAAGAATACTTTTCAGAGGAGTGGGAATTCATATCAGAGTAGTTTCAAGTACCATAAAGTCTATGTGTTTTAAGTTAAGTATTATTCTGAGCATGTTGGGAGTTGTTTTCCTTTGCTATCAGCCTATTGGTGCAAAAATCAGTTTTACACATATGCTGATCTACTTCCTGCTTACATGCTTCTTATAGATTCTTTCTGTGAAGAACTTTTAAAAGCTAAGTACTTCTGAAACACTGCAGTTGAAAAGAAACTGAACTTGATGCACAGCACAGTCACATTTTCTGTGGTCCACTTCACAGAAATCAAACTAGAGTGTTAGAGTGTTCCCTGTTAGTAGTAAAATCTATGAACTGCTTCATGCAACAGTAAACAGTCTCAGTTGTCTCTTTATCCTGTGAAATTAATCCTTTTTTGAGAAATCATTTTGATGGAGGTAGGCATAAGGGAAAGTAGAATATCCAGATTATGTTAAAAAAAATGGTGTAACATTCCAATTTGTAGCAGTATCTGAGACTGGTTTTGCTTTTAATACAGTACGTGCAATCTTCAGGATGTTTTGGCATGATACACTTTTTTGGGGATTTCTCTACAACAGGAGCCTGTGCTACTCTGTACCCAACATATTTACATAGTTACCCTTTCATAAGAGTTAAAATATGAACTTCATCCACTGACACTTTTGTGCATGGTTTGTAGAGTGTTTAGAATTAGTAGGTTTTTTTTCTCAGCTATATCGTTGTGGCATGTAGGTAACAGGAGATACTCAATATCGTTTGTAATTGTTATTTCTTGGGCTTTTTTTAAATGGTAAAGCTTACTTTTCAAAGTTTTGTACGTTTTGCTTCAGGTGCAAAAATTATCAAAGAATGAAGTTTTAATGGTAAACATAGGATCCCTATCTACTGGAGGGAGAGTCAGTGCAGTAAAGGCTGATTTGGGGAAGATTGTGCTAACTAACCCAGTATGCACAGAAGTGGGAGAAAAAATTGCCCTGAGTCGAAGAGTTGAGAAACACTGGCGGTAAGTTGGTGCTAAATTGGTAGAGTATCCAGTTGTTTTAATGTTAGCAAAAAAAAATATGAAATAACATAGATCTGATTTTGCTGTAGATATGTCTGTTTTTAAAATTCTTCCCGATTCTCCTAACACGTTGACAGCACTGTTGTGGGATGCTTAATTTCACTTCTAGCCTCTTTCTTTTATAAAAGAAACTTTATAATGGGTATGTAAACAGACGGTGAAACATCTGAGGTTTGTTGCCAGATCAGCCATGCTGTAATTGAGGTAACAGTAGGCTGTCTTGAGAGTGTGCTTTGAAAATTCTAGTTATGCTAAGGCAAAGCCCATGTTTATACGCACCGAAGTCGGTGATACTCAATCTATGGGGCTGTAAGTGACTTGTAGTGCAACTTGGAGGTAATAGCAGGGGAACGGAGGAGGGACATTCTAAGGTTCGAGTACTTTGAAAAGAGTGAAAAAAGCATCAACTGGCTTGACCCATTCAAATGCCAATTATAAAATGACTGACTGCGCAGGAGCATCTAAGGCTGAAAAGGTGAGCAGAATTGATTGATGATTCATATTAAGTCTGGTGCCACACTTCTCTTTAGGTGATTATGCATACTGCAGGTACCTATTATGTGTTCCATAAGACCACAGGAATACCGTAAGAACTTTAAGGGTATTTAGTTTCATTGACCCTGCACAACTCTGGCAGTGTGAGGGGAAAGCATAAGGGAATGTAGCCATTCATGTAAGCAGTCCCTACCATATGAAGAAGACCCAAGCTTTAAATATCCACAGATGAGTGTTTCTTCTCCACATCAACAGGAGAGAGCGTAGATGAGAACTCAGTGCTTGTTGTCACAGAGCTAGATGACAAATTAAGGAAGAGATTATTCCCTGAAAAAAACACCAATTGAAATATAACATCTCTTGTAGGGGTGTGGGGACAAAAAAAGACAGGATGCAAATTAAATCAGAGAAAGCGGAAACTATTGAGAAACTATTTATATTGGGAAAGATGCTTTCTTTGAGCTATAGACTGATGGCCTGTATAAATTTTAATGTGAGTTTTGTGGCTCCTGTAGATTACTTCCCACTTGGAAAACAGGACCATATTTTGTCAAAAAGCCCACTTGTTTCTGGGTTATGGGGTGAACAAGTAGTGGCAGCCTACTATGAAGCTCTGGTTGTTAAAAAATGCTTTCTGTGCTGTATTGAAAGGTCAAAGGGACAACATAAGGAAACAAAGTTGAGAAAAGGGGAAGGAGGCAAACTGGGAAAAGCAGCAAAATAAAATCCAGTTGGAGTAAAGACAGTGTACAGTGGGTACTGTGAAAATGTACTTGTAGCCTGAAGCAATGGAGTACTGAAAAGATGGAAGAAGGTGAGAGAGCAAGAGGTGAACAGGAAGCATAAAATAGAAAATAAATACATAGAAGCATAGAGGCTTTAACAGCAGCCGGCCAAGGAGACAGGATACACTATTGATTCCAAGTGAATTCAGACGTGGACTAGTTAGACCTGTGGTTATGGTCCTAAAAAGTGGCAAGTGATGAACTAATGCACTTCAGTTCCTTTTCTGATGTCCAGAGACAGGCTCTGCTGCTCAATAGAGATGTACATGTTGTGTTTCTCTATGCCAGAATTCAGAAACATTTTAAAGACAGTTGTATTAATAACATGGACTGCCTGATTATTGTGGAAATGGACATAATCTTAATTTCTTCTTACAAGTGTATTTTTCTAAGGCAACAGTGGCCTATAAAAGGGGCCGTTTTACCTGTGATTTGAGTTACCTTTTACAGGGTGCAAGTTCATTGAGCGTTACAGCTCTGTTTATAATCTTACTGTCATCTTGTCGGAATTTTAACACTTCCATTTCTATTTAAAAGCAATGCAGCTCTGCAGGCATAGGTGAGAGAGCTCAAGCTGTGAGTAGATTTACAGTCCTCCAGTACAACATAAGTTAAAACATTTTAAGAATTTTCGTTTACTGCTCAAAGAGACATCCTTAACTTAGTACAAACATACAAATGTTCTCTGTTCTTCACGTGTTTTTAATCTGTGTTTCCACTAACCAGCCTTAAATCTTGTAGGATATTTTGAGTGGGAGACAAGTGGAGAAATGCAAAATGTGAGAACTGAAGGTGTAAGAATGGCAGAAGAATGTTGATTTATCCTGGATGTTTCTGACTACTATACAAGTAATACAAATTGTTTTTCTTTTTGCAGTTTAATTGGTTGGGGTCAAATCAGAAGAGGAGTGACAATCAAGCCAACTGTCGATGATGACTGAAGAACGAAAGTGTGCTTCATTTTTAAAGATGAAGTGCCTATTTCTATTTCGGAGGGGGTATATTTTCACAGTGGAACTGGAAGCCCTGCAAACATCATCTTTGAGTTGTATGGCTGTCCTCATACATTTTATTGAATTTTCCCCTCTTACTAAAATACTAGTCACTATCACCATTAAAAATGTAAAACAATTGGCGTAGAAGTGGGTTTGATTATCCACATTTTAGTAGAAAATAATTGTACATGTCCCATGGCATGTCTAATTTATGTTATTTTGTGTTCCAGACATACCTGTTTAATATCAGTCAAGCCAGCCCCAGTGTAACACACAAACTATAAATCTGATACTGAAATAAAATACTGGTTATTTTCATTAATTCATACAACTTTCCTGAGTAACAAAAGACTGCAGTGATTATTCAACCAGTGCAACGATTAAAAGGAAATTAAAAAACCACAACAAACTCCCCTTGAAGACTAGTACCCTTTCAGCACAACATCTTATTTTGCTTAGATAGATGTTTACAGCAAAAACTTTCTATGGTTCTGACTTTAGGTTTCTACCTGAATTACCCTTTGTAATTAGGATGGCAACGTTGACTGACTTAAATCTGTCACTTCCAATATTATGACGAGTTTTGGTTAAACCCCCAAAGAAAAACGACAAGTAAACTGGATCTGAACTAGCATTACTGGTTTTTACCTTTAGAGTGGATTTAACGAAAAGAATGTGATTAATTTGAAACGTTTTGGTCATTGTGGAACTCCGTGTGGGTGACCTGAGAGCTCTTTATATCGTAGGAGTAAACTGCTGCTTTCAAAGTTGTATTGGGCAAATATTAGTTCTGATCTTGAGCTGTGAAATGGCTGGAGAAGGGAACGATTGTATGTGGTGGTCGGGGGTGAGATGGAATTAAGAGTGAAAGGAGGAAAAAGCTGTAAATCCACTTTTTCTTGCCTAGCCTGAATCACACTCCTTAGGAGAAAACATTGTGTAATAAACTTACTGTAGGGTGCTAATACTTTCATCCATTTAGTTCATTTATATTAATGTACATAGTTCTAGGTATTTTATATACTGGACTATTTAGCAAGTCATGCTACTTTTTGTGGTTTTATACCAAGTGCTGGGTTCATTTTCGAAGCCTGGTGTCAGTATTGAACATCTCCAGTGGCAGCCTTGATGGGTGAAATGGCATTTACCAGAAGGCACTTCAATGAAGCAGCTTGAGTTTTGTTCCCAATTTTGTATTGTGTTTGTGTTGCCTTATTCCACCTACATTCCTGTACTCAGTTGCTGCATTTGTAAAGTACTTCTACCTCACCTGGTGTTGAGACTAAATACATTATTTCTTTTTGTGTAGTCTTACTACTTTTTAAAAGAAAGAGTTCAGCTATGGTTCTTCCTGATTCTCCTAGCACTTGAGCAGTGTAGAACTTTAAATCTGTCTGTTTGAAAGACTTCATCTTCCAGGCTTTGGAAGCTCATTTTTGTAACTCCCGAGTCGTAGGAATTTGGATAAACTTAAGTCTGAGCTAGTTTGGGAGCTTGAGGGTGAACACCCACCATAAAAAAAAAGTAAGCTACTTGCAGAATGCTAGGATGACACCACCACCAGGGTGAAATCTAGTCCAAAGAGTTCTTTCTTGATGCACAGAATGTATGGGTCTAATGATAGAGAAATGCTGCGATGCTTCTGACAAATTGCTTAAGCTGGTTTTGGTATTTTGGAGGTCGAGCCTTAATCTCTTCATCTACAAATCAAAAAAAAAACTAATAATCTTTCCAAAGTGCTTAATGTACTCCTGCACTTGGGTAGGTAACAGATGCAAAGTGCTACTGTCATCCTAGTGCTAGGATTAGTAGCCAGGCTTACGTCCTTCCAGCTAAAGAGCTGGAGATGGTTACTTCATTTAGGTCGAAAACATGATTTGATGCCGCTCTAGTTGACAGCAGGTTTATTTGGTACCTGTTGTCAGTAGTGTGAAGGAATGCTTTATGAAAATGTTTTGTTCCCTCTGAAATGTTAAGGGTTGGCTTTGGTTTGGTTTGGTTCTGTCTGATGGCGTGTACAGGAACTTGTGGGCACTAGAGAGAGTAGAAGTGCCAGGGCAGTGAATCTTGTATCTGACCCATTCTTGCTTCAGCCTGCTTTCGTGATGGCTCTTTCAGGCTGGGCTAGGGGATTTTTAGCAGCTGCTGCCCTCTCCCAAGGCAGTTTCTTATGTTCTGAACTGTTCTTCACTTCTGATGGTAGACTTAGCTTTGTTAATTCGTGCCTGTATGCTGTGCTGTGCAGAACAGAGTTGCCTGAGAGCGGGATGGTTGTTAGCACGTCTGGCCCAAAGCCTGTCTCTCGTGCTACCCCGGAGAATAGTGGAGGATAGGAGAATGTATAGGTAGTCTGAGGTGTCAGCTATGGTTTACAAATGACAAAAACAGCGTGCTATATATTCTATCACCTTGTGACTGTGGGGACAAGGTAAAAGGTGCAACATTCTCGCTGCCCGAATGTTTGTTATATTTCCTCTAACTGGAAAGCATGGACTCTGCTGGCCTGTGTAGAGAATAATGGGAACATTTTGAGACTTGGAATACATGAAGTGTGTCACTCTGCAGCATCAGAGAGCCAAGTATGAACAGTGTAAGTGTAAATATGTGATGATATGTCTGTAGGCACCCATTCTGCATTCACTGAGTTGTGATGCTGAGGTTTAAATGAATGAGAGGAAAGAGGTACCACAGAAAACTAAGGAGGCTGCAAGTTATTCAGATTTCCTTGTCCAGGAAGAAAAGAATAGGTCATAGAATGGTTTGGGTTGGAAGAGACCTTAAAGATCATCGAGTTCCAAGCCCTGTGCCATGAGCAGGGACACCTCCCACTAGAGCAGGTTGCTCAAAGCCCCATCCAACCTGGCCTTGAACACTTCCAGGGATGGGGCATCCACAGCTTCTCTGGGCAGCATGTTCCAGTGTCTCAGCACCCTCACAGTAAAGAATTTCTTTCTAGTATAGTAGTCCTAGTAATAAATACTAATAATGACTTATTTAAACTAGTAATAAATAATACAGTACTCATCAGCTCTCTCACTTTACCAAGGATTTTCTGTTATTTTTAATTTTTGCCCTTCACAGATGAGATTTAGCTACCTGAACACGGGTGTGCAGTTGCCTTTCAGGTGGGCTGGCTCGCCAGGGCACGAGTGTGGAATGGGCAGCTATGGCACTTGCCCATTCTGGAGCTGGATATAGCAGGGCATTCCAGGTGGCACCAATACCTACACTTGGGTAACCGAATCTCTTCCACTAGTCTGTCAGAACTCGGTAACTGGTTTTAGGAGGGTGCTAGAAGGTACCTTTTCGTTAGGGAGAGGAAAAGCATATCACCTCGATAAATATTTTGCAGAAGACTTCTGATATTCTGGTACCTGTACTGCCCTGCAAACCACTCACAGTTACAATTCAGGTTGGTTACCTAGCTTAAGAAATTAAATTTTAAAGAAGCAAAGGTGAACGAAACTTAAAGTAGTTCTTCACTGTAACTTTTTGTAAGTGCCACGGGCGTGACTGCTGCTCCACTTGATGTTATGGAACCCACGTTACTCTGAATAAAAGTGGGTATTAGTTTCCTGTTACTTCTGATGGAAATGAAGGCAAACTGAAAAGAAACTCTGGGAAGAAAGAGTGGTTTCTCTCCAGGGTTTGCATGCAGCCCCTGCCCTAGAGTAGCTCTCCAGCACTAGGCTCTGCATCCAAGCCTTTGTGGCTACAGATTGTCCAAAAGCAGGGCTTTTTTGGTTTTTTGTGGGAGACAGTCACTGGGTTGGTTTGGCTTTTAAATGTTTTTACTTCCCATCCAGATGAGCATGAAAACCTCATTAACAGAGCAAAATACCTTTTAAGAGAGCAGAGACGCTGTCTTCTGGATACAAAGGGTTACATCTCTCCTTCACGGGAGAGGACTCGCTGGTGTAGAGTGCTACAGCCCCCATCACTCTGGGCACCACAGGTGGATTTTAATCCTCTGTACGCACTTCATGGCCTGGGACTTGCAACAACTGCTGGGGTTTGGAGGACCAGTGTTCAGATCTGGGGTTCCAATCAACTCCAGCTGGCAACAACTTACTCCAAGGTGGAACAAACACCCACGGGAGAGCTGCTGCTTCGGTTTTTTCATCTTTCTTTTTCCCCTCCCCTTTCTTCCACCAGTTCTCTCTGTGAGACTGAGAGGTGGAAGTCATCCCTTTACTGCCCACCCGTTTGCACAGAAGGTCTCGCTGTCCTGTAGACCAGCATCTAGTTACTAACGGTGACCAAAGGCATAGCAGCGTCTTCTAAGTGCCCTCTTCCGAGTTCTCTTCCATCCAGATCTTGCTGCGTAAGAGGCACGAGAAATCGCCCCCTGGTAACTTCTGCAGAAACACGAACCCGCTGAAGTGGGGAAATGTCAGGTTAATGACAAATGCGGTCACAGAGTTGCTTGGGAGGAGCAGAAGTCTGGGTTGCTCTTCAGACTGGGACCTCTCATGCTCCTGGGTGCTTGTTGCCCCTGCCTGTTGTGTGGGCTCCAGTGCTCGTCCAGGTGCGTGATGTGAATCAGAGGAGGCAACGCCTTTGAAAAACTGTTGGGCTTTTTTAGAAACGAAAGGAGGGGGAGACAGGCTCTTCTGTTGCCAGCTTGGATTTAAAATGAAGTTTCTGTCATAAGGTTTCAGGTGACTGGGAATGTGGGAAATTCTACTTTGCTTTCCCCAGGCAGGAAATAACCTTTTTGTTTCCTCGGGTACCAAACCTAGCTTAAAACTTTAGATATATATGACTTTGCACTGTCTCCATTAAAGTAATACTGCATCCCAGCCTGTGTGCGTGTTCTCTAGACCCGTTAAGTCACACGGCAGTTCCAGCTGGGATACTGTAACTGTGATATTCTAATTCCAAGTAGTAAAAATGCAAATGAATGATGGACAAAATAAACCCAAAACGTCTCTGGGTTTGTCTCCCCCAAATTCCAGCAGTTTCCCCTGCTTTAATTATTTTCAGGAATTACTCTGGTGAGCTGATTAAAGAAAGGAGGCATGTCTGAGAGTGTCTGTGGAATTTTGGTGGGTTGTATAACCAGGAGGGCTACAAGAAGAGCACGTTTCCCAGAGCTCTGGTGGTGCTGTCAACAGCTTTGGTTGGCTTTCAAAGCCTTGGTTTCATGAAAATGCGGGGAGGAAAAGTCATTAGTTTAATTTCATATTGAAACTTTAATATGCACATATACATACATTACTTATCGCGTATAACTAACACTAGCTCACTAGAAAAAGATTGGTGAATGGCTGGGCAGAAACTAATTAGAGTAATCCTGTGGTGCAGGAAAGAGCTAAGAGCTTATGTTCCTGCATGATACGTTATCGATGTTTGTTCTTTGAAGCGTTAAAGCTCTGGAGCAATAAAGCATTACTTTACTACAGGTCAGTAGGTATCTTGTGCCATGGTGCCAACTTACGGCGCTGTGTCAGTAGTTACTTCTGAGACTTCAGTACGTGTTTAGGAAATGCCATTTCCAGGCCAAACCCGGGATTTTGATCTGAGGGGGCGAAGCAGGAATTTTCAATTTAACATCTTGGCTGATTTTGTTCTAGTAGATACAAAATCCAAACGCGTTTTAAAAATACGTCTTTGTTGTGCTAGTTGTGTAGCACCTTCACAAGCTCCTTCCAGCTCAGTGCTGGAAAAGGAGTTTCTCCTGTTTTTCCGTGCTGAGTCATCTTGCTGATGGCCTCGGTGCTGCCTACACAAAAGATTCAAACTTCTGTCGTGTCGTGTCCCCCGCCTTCCTCTTCCCATCCTGGTTTCCCACCAGTGCTTCCCCCGGCGTAACACCCCCGCTGCTCGGGGTCGCTTCTTGCTGCGAGGCCGGGGCTCCACATTTACAAAGCCTCAAACAGCTGCCTTCCCTTAATATTATTATTATTAATAATAGCGAAACCAACATAACACAAACCAACCGCTGGTTTCCAGACCCTGTCACCTCCTGACCATACGATGGCGCTTGCGGACACGTCATTGCGCTCGGTTGCCTCTTTGCTGCAGTCGCCGGTCCCCGTGCGCAGCGCTTGCCGTTCACCCGTTCTTCCGTTGCCTCACCTGTTTTGGCACAGCCGGCTCAGTAACTCCTGTCCGCTTACCGTGATGCTGAAACTGTAAACGTGCTCCGGCCTCCTGTCGCTGCTCTTCTTTCTGTATCTATACACACACAGCTATATCATAGGATAAATTTGGTTGGAAGGGACCCGTAAAGGTCATCTAGTCCAACCCCCCTGCATTGAGCAGGGACATCTTCAACCAGATCAGGCTGCTCAGAGCCCTGTCCAACCTGACTTTGAATGTTTCCAGGGATGGGGCATCTACCACCTCTCCGGGCAACCTGTGCCAGCGTTTCACCACCCTCAGTGTAAAAAAAAGCCTTCCATCTATCTAGTCCAGATCTACCCTCTTTCAGCTTTAAACCATTACCCCTTGTCCTGTCACAACAGGCCCTGCAAAAGTGTTTCCCCACTTCTCCTCTAGGCCCACTTTAAGTACTGAAAGACCATACGTACACATCTAGTTTCCTATACATCTCCAATCCATCTTACTGGCATAGTAAAAGTGTTTCACTTTTAGGTGGAATAAACAATTTTACATAGTTTTTGGTATGCAGTAATATTTCAGCTGCGACAGTGAAAAACCGTATGTAAGTGGTAGAAGCGTGTATCATTGCTCCTCCTTTCTTACCTTGAAAGGATTCAACCCCAAACAAAAACCCAAGTCTCCTAAGAGGGGCAATATGCAATGAAGAAGGAATAGGCAAGAGAATTTTGTTGCCAAGGAACGGGCATCCTGTCAAAGGAACTTCCTCAAATACTTAAATAAATACATATTCTTCAATGTCTCACAAAATACAAGGAACTAAACCACCATGCTCAAGCGTGGATGAAAAGTATTGAAATGTTTTAGTTGAAATAATGTTAATATATACGATACTTACTTGTGTGGAGGAAGGCTCCATTAAGAAATTACAGGGTATGCGTTTATAGAACACCTTCCAGTCCAAGCAGTTGCTTTATAAAGGCTAGTATACTTTTTTAACATTACATTTGCAAAATAAATAAGATGCACAAATTAAATTTCACGTCCCACAGTCCTAAGGATTCATATGAATTAGGACATCAGCTCTCCTTTATTGACTCCCTGGACATTTGTAAAGAAATCTAACACACTAGACGGGATTCATTATGGTACTTAGAAAGCCTCTTCCCCTGCCAAACGTTACACAATTCTATTTTTTAGTTATTTCAGTTTACTTTGTTTACAATGAAGACCTGAAAAGCATTTTCTCCTGCAAGTGTGCCTTAAGGTTCTCTGATTAATTTTTCTTCCTGTTTTTGCTTAATCATCTCTTCAACTATGTAATCTATCAAGAATCTCAAAATGTTTCATTTGCAATGTAGCCTTAACTATTACACACACAGAATTAAGTCACAGGTTTTGCAAGTTTTGATTAAAGAAGCTTTTTTTTACCTCAGTGACTAGCGTTGGGCATACAGAAGTAGCACACTTGTTATTGTGTACTTCTACCTGGCTACAGCCAAAATGCTGGTTGTGACATAAAGTTTAGCCAAAAAAAAAAAAAAAAGCATTTTTCTTTCTTTAAAGTCTTTCCCATTTATCCCTTTGGCAGTGATTGTATACAACTTAATCCTTTATAACTCTAAAGCGGAGCCATATTTTTCACCAAAAAAAAAGAAAAAAAAGAAAAAAGAAAGGTATGAGGGCGTAATTAGTCCCTCCACAGCAATCAGCAGTCATTCACGCGTTCCTCATACGGTTTTTGGCTCCTTGCCTGGTTGTCTGACAATACGTGTGTTAAACGTGCTGAGGCAGGGACTGCTGGTGCAGCCCTGCAAACCTCTTCGCTTTAGGCACACAAAACGGCCCTGTTAGTACCAGGGGGACCATTATGCACTTAAAGGTAAGCTTGTGCTTTACAGTGCGTTGGAAACTGTGGCCTTATGAAAACGACTTCCATTTTTCTGAAGGACTAATTCTTCCTTCACGTTATACTTGCTGCTTCACGCTGTTGCCGTTCTACCGATGCGTGTGCTCACGCTGGGGATTTATTTTTGCAGTGAAAACTTCACGTCTGTTTTCGAAAGGATTTGGAGCTCTATGGGAAGGTGTCTGTGCTGACACTTAGTGTGCCAGGAGAGTGGGCTCCTGGTACCTCCCAGTGCAACCCGGCACCTTTACGGGCTGCTGAAAAGCTGCTGCACGTGTTAAACTAATCACAAACTCCTATTAATTTAAGCAGACCACAGAGTCCACATCTCGAGGACAGGGAGAGACGAGGGGGCTTCTTCGGAGAAGCCTTTCCTTAGAGTTTAGATTGAAGTCGTGTTTTGCTTCTTTTGCTCCATTCTTAATTTGAGTCGAGCCAGTCCAATCCTATACGACAGTGTCGAGTCACAACACGTGGTTTTATGTAGAGATTAGAGAAGAGACTGCTCCTATCTGTGCCAGAGGAACTCAGTTTTCAGTTTTACGTAGGATCTTTGACCTGAGGGTTTCGAAGTACCCTTGTGGCTCACCCAGAGCACAGTTAATGTAGCTCCGGAAGCGTTTTGCTAGAAAGAGAGCGAATAACACACCTTTCAACCGACAAATGCTGCCCTAAAAATCAGTGTTGCCTTTACTGCTACTCTAGCAGCAAATTTTGTTAACGTCTCGCTGAAAAGCGGGTTTGTGTCTCAGTGTAATGGCTTGTTTTGTAAGGCCCTGCTGTCTTGTTAAACTATTTATAAGAGAAACAGGGAGGGGCTGGCACAGTCCTATTTCAAAATACAATGCTTATGTAGTTACCGGAGCAGATAGCCCTCAGGGCCATCTGCAAGCTTTTTAGCCAAGAAAACAGAAATACCTTTTCACCGTCTGAATCTTCTCTAGCCTTTCTTTTTCAGGATCTATCAGTGCTGACTTCCAGCAACATACCGGGTTGAATATTTACTAGTCCTTTCACCTCTATTACATGTACTCACCAACAACTCTTGAGGCGATCTCTTAGATTCACAGACAAATAAGGCAAATGAAATGTGAGCTGACAGAATTATGGGGTAAATCTTAGATTTTATTTTTTTTACTTTTTCACTACCCTAAACCAACAAAAAATTAAACCAAGAGGATGTTATTTGAAATTCTAGAATAAATAATTAACCTCCCTACCAAATTAAAAATTCCTTTAAGCTTGCACAGCACTTAATAAGGAAGTGATAGAAATAAAATTGCCCATGAAACCCTACCTTTAACAACTAATTAACAAGGTCTAGTGGTTATTTGTAAACCAAGATACTTTAAAGAATTTAATATAGCCAAGTAACTTGTCAGTTCTCCAAAGGTTGTTTCAGACCCCTGCTCAACATAAGGACCCCCCCACTGCTTAAATGTAAGATATTCTTCCTTTTTTTTTTTTTTTTTTATTTCTGTAATTTTTAAATTAAAAAAAAAAAAACCAACAAGATTTTTTTCTATTCTCCTTTTTTTTTTAAGAAGGAGGGGAAAAAAAAAATCTTCATTTGATCTCAGGCAGCTAAAAAAAACTGGAGTCTTCCCAAAAAACTCAGTTTGAGGCCAACACCCTTTATGGAAAATTTCAGACTTGTGAAAGCTGGCAAAGTTTTATGAACAACTAAAAACCTGTTTAACACAAAATGTTGGTCAGCTTCAAAATAAGTGACATTATGCTGCCTGTTGCTAATATTTTAAAATAGAGAAGTTATCTGAGATAGATAGGTTTCATATTGTAGAGATTTCATCTGTTGAGATTTCATATTGGCCTTATAAGATTTTAACCAGTTTAAACTTATTAGGTTAGTTCAAACTTACTGGCTGTGTATCACCACCGTAGGCAAGACTGTAAATATCTGGACCCTCTTCTGATCTTTCTCTACAAGTAGAATCCTGCACATGGGTCAGGGCAAACCTTGGTACAAGTGCAGGATGGGAAATGAAGGGGTTGAGAGCAGCCCTGCCAAGAAGGACTGGGGGGTGCTAATGGATGGGAAGCTCGCTATGAGCTGGCTACATGCACTGGCAGCCCCAAAGGCAAACCATATCCTGGGCTGCCTCAAAAGAAGCATGGCCAGCAAGTCGAGGGAGGTGACTCTGCCCCTTGACTCCACTCTCATGAGACCCCACCTGGTGCACTGCATCCAGCTCTGGGGCCCCCAACATAAGAAGGACATGGACTTGTTGCAGTGGGTCCAGCAGAGGGCCACAAAAATGGTCAGAGGGCTGGAGCANAGTTGAAGATGTCCCTGGTCGTTGAGGTGGGGTTGGACCAGACAGCCTCTACAG
>VXBJ01002742.1:0-49243 GCA_013400055.1 Nycticryphes semicollaris | reverse complement strand
TCCCCTCATCCCTTCCTCCCTCCCTCCCTTCATCCCTTCCTCCCTCTCTCCCTTCATCCCTTCCTCCCTCTCTCCCTTCCTGCCTCCCTTCCTTCTTCCCTTCCTTCTTCCCTCCCTCCCTTTCTCCATGCAAGCATGCAGAGCACAGGTTACGCAAATGCCCGCGTTCTCGTGGAGTAGGGAGTTGTTATTCCTACTGCTGACATTCATCACAAGCATAATATTTAAAATTCCCCAAAATGCCAGGTCCAACAGCGTGTACACTACAAAAGAATTACTTGCTTAACGTAAAAACAGGAAAAAACCTGACAGCTTTGCATCAGGCAAAGAATCGGAGAGTTTTAACTTCAAAAATTGAACCTCTTGAATCATTCTCGGCCAAAGATGGCTGAAATTGCAGGACAAGCCAAGGTTAGGACAGGCAAATTAAAAAGAGCATCTAACTACAGTACATATAGATTTACTGTCACTCATTGGTGCAGGAAGGGGAATAATCCAAGCTAATGAAGCGTCCCTTCTGATGTGAAAACATTCAGCTCTGCTACAAAAGAATGACATTAAGTCTATGGCAGAAGTTAGCATGGCAGCACTAATATTCAGATTAAGGAATCCTGCCAAAACAAATTTTAAATCATTCTCTTCTTCTAAAAGGTTTAAATCAAAATCATTAAAAAATATTTGGCTTGCATTTCCATTTACCAATGTCTCTAAGAATAAATTTACCTCAGACTGGTTCAGGTTGTAGATCTACAAAAAAAAAATATTAATTTTTTTTAAGCACAATTAGTTCCAGGAAGTGGGATTTTCTTCCATATGACAAAAAGCTATGTAGGGTATGAAAAGCTTATTCCCCTGATATCCAGCCCAACCATATTTGTGCTGCAATAAACAAAACAAAGATCTTCCCTAAGTAGCTTACGACTTAACTGTAAGATCAGGCAACAGCTGGAAACTAAATGAAGCCGAGGGGTCCTAGGGAATAATGACACTAAATTAAATGGGCATAGATTATCTATTTAGCCTCCCAAAGCTAACAAAGGGGGCTTAACTCAGGCAGGTAGATGCTATTAGTAGGTAACTGCCACTTTGCTTTGCTCTGGTGAGACCTCACCTGGAGTACTGCGTGCAGGGCTGGAGCCCTCAAGATAGGAAGGACATGGACCTGATGGAGCGGGTCCAGAGGAGGGCCATAAAGATGATCAGGGGGTTGGAGCACCTCTCCTGTGAAGACAGGCTGAAGGAGCTGGGGTTGTTCAGCCTGGAGAAGAGGAGGCTCTGAAGAGGAGGCTCTGGGGAGACCTAATAGCAATCTTCCAGTACCTGAAGGGGGCTCCAGGAAGGCTGGGGAGGGTCTGTTTACAAAGGCCTGCAGTGACAGGACAAGGGGCGATGGCTTCAAGCTGGAGAAGAGCAGATTTAGATGGGGTATTAGGAGTAAGTTCTTTACACTAAGGGTGGTGGACCACTGGACCAGGTTGCCCAGGGAGGTGGTTGAGGCCCCTTCCCTGGAGATACTCAGTGTGAGGCTTGATGAGGCCCTGGGCAACCTGGTCTAGTTGGGGCTGTCCCTGCTGACTGTGGGGAGGTCACACTAGATGACCTTTGGAGGTGCCTTCCAGCCTGGACCATTCTGTCATTCTATAAAAAAAGCCAACAACGGTGATACAGAAGGGTGTATTACTCTCTGACTTATTCTTGTCAGACTGCAATCATGAGAAAACATAAAATACATGCTAAGACAACCCCCCAAATATTTGAAATTTATAGCGTCCTCACCTTGCTCCAGAAACTTGTCTTGTGAAAAGCATAGATCCAAGCTGGGTCACAGCAACATCATTATTTTCATCTAGGTTCTTCAGTGACATGGCTAAAGCAACAAAAGGTCAGGTTAAAACTACTATAAAGCTGCTTTTTCTCCAAAGAAGAACCTCAGAGGACAAGCTGTTTCCCAGCAATAAACATGTAGCCAAATACTTGTGTTCAGATATTAAGAAAAAAATAAACAGGATTACTACATTTTGTAATTTTTAATTTTTCCATGAGCTGTCATATATTACTTCTTTGGCTAGACTGTATGTAAGGCAGATTTGAAAAGGAAGGCAATATTACTTTGGTGTTCAGCAGAATTTTTTGGTTAGAACAAATATCTTGAGTAGGAATTCCATAATCTCTTTCATAGAACTGTAAGATGATGGGTAAAATAATTATGCTCTAATTTATTTTTAAATCTACTTATTTATAAAAGTATTACTACATACTGCCTTGATTGTAATAATTAATATGCTGGAGCAATTTCGTAAAAAAATAAAGGGCCCAAGTCACTACTCTGGTTTTGTAGTAGTTACCTTCCTGGGTTCAACAGTTTCAAATCAGCCTAAGAACTATTTAGTGGAGGGCAGTGAAAAACGTTTAATATATAGGAATTGTATGTGAAAGTGCATTATGAATGCAGAGTATATTAGATTTTTAAAAAAAAAATGGTAAAAAACAACAGTTACCTAAGGAAATGGGATTATGTGGTGTGTCTAACAGTCTCTCATTGTGGCTATCTGCCAGCTTCTTCAGCTCACTTGAAAGATAGGAAAACATCTCCTGGAAAAAAGGATGCAATATTCTTGTTATTAGCTATCAAACAGAGAAAATAGTACCTATTTCACAAAACTGTTAAGTCTCCATTATACCCCACAGGTGTCCAGCTGATCCTCTTTTCCTGTGTACCAAGTAAGTGGATGAGACAATTCTCTGAAATCATTCTATAAAGGAACAAACTCCATTTCCTGAACACTCTTCTTCCCCCTCAACCTGGTACGAGGCTCTCGGTCTTGTTTAATGCATGTGCTTGGGACGTCAGTCCTTCTCTCTCTGGCCCTAAAACCAAGGGAGGTAAAAATCTTGAAGAGATTCCCCCTGCACGGCAGGTCTTACCCCACCTCACTCCTGCAAGAGCTTGCCCTCGCAGTAGCCCCCTGAGCCACAGAAAACTGCCACCACCACGGATAGCCACGGTATGGCAATGGCTCCTTACTTTGAAATGTATTACCAGAGAGAAAAAGGACTAAAGGTAGTGCACTTTCTTACCGTGTTATCACACAATCACAATTACCACTGGTGCACAGATGTCTATTTTCCTGCATGAGAATGGCAATACAGTCTCTTAAGAAGGCTACGAACACGCATCTGAATGCGTTTTGTTTCACACCATACGTACTCTCCCGAAACCTCAGCTCTGTCCTGTAGCCAGTCCTCTTCCTGGGACCAACCCCTCCTGGAGAATGGAGGCACCTCAATTTCTGCACCGTTATTGTAAAGCCTCATAAAACTGAGATTCATCAACGTTTTGGCTCAGGCACAAGTCACACGGCGCGTACAAGTCCAGTTCTCTTTACTTCATCCCTCTTATATTTCCTCCCTCTTCCCCAGTAGAAATCTATTACAATTCCTCATGGCCTTCCTTAGTTTAATATCTTCCTCTTCACACATCAGCTCAAAATGCTTATGGACAGAGCGAGAATAAACACCATCCTTCTTATTGTATTCCACCCTTCTTAATACTTAGTCACTCCTAAAATCTGGGGTGTTTTGGGGTTTGTTTGTTTGTTCGTTTTAAATCAGAGTTAGGTTGATGGTTGGACTAGATGATCTTAAAGGTCCCTTCCAACCTCGACAATTCTATGATTCTAAAAAAGATACAGATACTGCATAGTCTTTTTAAGAGATGCTACACGCCAGATTTTTTTTTTCCTCTTTCTGGCCCCAAAGATTGCACTGCTCGTCTGCTTCAATGTGACTGCCTGTTTCAGCAGCCTCATCAATTTCTGAGCCTGACAAGTGATTTTTCATTCTTTAAATAGAGTCGTCTCTCCTGTTTGTAGACCAGCATCCTGTTCTGACCCATGACATTCGGACAGATACAAATTACAGCTTGTGAGCAAAATTATATGTTTTTTTCAGCAGATCCTCCCAAAGGCCTTAAGAAACCAAACGAGCTTTGTGGGAGCTGAGTTAAAAGAACTGTTAGAGCTGCTTTTCCTGAGCCGTTGCAGCAGACCCAGTCTCACTCCACGAGTGACCAAAGGAACACAGCTCCTGACCTGTCTGTCCCAACACCATGGAACGAATCCTGCCAGAGAGGAAAAACCACCGCGTTACCGTCTAAATGAATCAAGACAATTGATTCCACCATCAACAAGAGCATAAAAGCTCCTGGAACGCTTGGAACAACAACAAAAAAATTTGGGAGGCATCTATGGTTAGTTATCAGAACTTGAGATTTGTGAATAATCACTCCTGTTTTTCTGAGGTGTTTACAAATCAAGTGATTTTACGGTATCCACACTTCAGTTTATTTATAGTTCACTTGCATAAGTTGAAAAACATTCATGTTGCAAACATTCAGACTCTTTTGCCTTCCTTCTGGTCCCTCGCTGAGTATAAACACATTACTCATTTGTTATTTGCTTTTCACAATAAACATCACCAAAGCGTTGGCCATTTTATTAGCATTTTTCTTGAATCCAAATCATAAATTAATTCGTGCTCCCTCTGCTGGCTCTTTTACTGCTACAACTGAAGCAAAGTATTATAGAAATACACAATAATTGTCTTTGCTACGGAGATTTTACCAGTAAAATTAGCACTGAGAAAGACCTGTGCTGGAACAGGAACAAATTCCCAAGCAATTAATTTTTGTGTCTTGCAATAGAGAACTCCTGAGATATATTTCTTACGGTATTTATTACTGAAAGGACTGCAAGCTGGTCTAACCAGTATAAATGTCTTATATTACACCATATACAATATAGACACTATACAAATGTGTTATGTTACACTGTATAAATGTATTAAATTAGGACTAAATACCTAGGTTACTAGATGAGCCTTTACATACACAGGAATTCGTTAAAACAAGGGAGAATGGAAAGATGGCCAAAAAAATAAATATATCCAAGTATGTGTTTTCATCAGTTTGACTGAAGCCACCTGAACACAAATTTAAAACTTCTTATTTGTAGGAGTGACACTATTTTTCAGCTTTCCATTGGAAGCCCTCTAGATATTTTATAGTTTCAGAAGTTAAGCAGTTTGTTGCAAAATAGATTAACAGCCTTCCCCCCCAAAAAGGGAAAAAGCAATATTTTTGTGAGGTCAAATCTATAACCAACCTCTATTATAAAATATATCTATTTTGTGGAAAATTTATAAGCACCTGAAGCAATTATATACAAGTGAGCTCTTACATAATTGATTTTCTGTGGTAGGCACTCAAGTTTTCTCCAGTGAAGCTAAATATTATGCTAAAGTTGCATTGAACAACCCAAGCACTAAATGTCAGTTAAGTTTCATTATTTAATCCACTCTTTCCCCTTAGAAACTTATCCCAAACCTCACCAGGCTAGCGAAATGAATGCTAGACTATGTGAAATGCTCTTATTCTGGCCTTTCTAGCATCTAAAACAATAAAATACCCTTAAAAATAGGAAGAAAGGTCAACAATGGTGTATGCATCAAATGTGCCAAATGACTTAAGCATTTGGACAAAATGACCTACTTCCACATACGTACATGAAAGTATTTTCAAGACATTTTTAAACAATAATTAAAAGTATTATAGTCATACCATATTCACATTATAAACCCATGTTTTTAATAGAACCTACACTAACACAGGTGACACCGTTTGTTGCTCCATTTGTGACAGGCACCCTTCTTCTCGTGAGACCCCCACCTGGAGCACTGTGTGCAGCTCTGGAGTCCTCAGCACAGGAAGGACATGGACCTGTTGGAACAGGTCCAGTGGAGACCACGAAGATGCTCAGAGGGTTGGAGCACATCTGCTATCAGGGCAGGCTGGGAGAGTTGGGGTTGTTCAGCCTGGAGAAGAAAAGGCTCCAGGGAGACCTTCCAGTCCCTAAAGAAGCTACAGGAGAGATGAGGAGGGACTCCTCATCAGGGAGTGGAGCTATAGGACAAGGGGCAACGGTTTTAAACTGAAAGAGGGGAGATTTAGATGAGATCTTAAGAAGAAATTCTTTGTTGTGAGGGTGGTGAGACACTGAAACAGGTTGCCCAGAGAAGCTGCGGCTGCCCCATCCCTGGAGGTGTTCAAGGCCAGGCTGGATGGGGCTTGAGGAACCTGGTCTGGTGGGAGGTGTCCCTGCCCATGGCAGGGGGGTTGGAACTCCATGATCTTTAAGGTCCCTTCCAACCTGAACCATTCTATGATTCAGCAGACAACAGTTACTGAATATGCCATTAGTCCCAATGAGGTGACAGAGGGACAACTGCTGAAGGCCAGAAAGCTCTTCGTGTGTGGCTGAAGCTCTCCTGACCGGTTCTAAGCACCCAGCTTGCTTATGCTCCCAGTCTGTAACTCTGCCTTCCTCCCTGTTTCATCTGAAGAGATGAGTTGCCCTCAGCCAAGAGCCACGTAGCATTTTGTGGAAAGTTTTAAAAATATGAAATCAATTACAGAACCTTTAAATCTTCATAGCAGATAAAAGTAATCTAACAGAAACTGTCCAGTAAGTCTTGCCCACCTGACATGGTAAGATTAACTGTGTCAATCACCACACTCGTATATTTTTACCAGGTCTTCCTTAACAACTTGAATCTTTTTTTAAAAGGTCTTTCTCAACAACTTGAATCAACTCATTTTCTCTTTAGCACTTCCAAAACCTTGAGGTCAGGCTCCTTGTGGGCCATACCTCTGCAATACTTGATTGCAGTATGTAGGCCTTCTTTCAAAGCTTCAAACCTCTAAAATTTTAATATGGTTCCACGTATTTCACATGAAGAAAAACCTGCAATATTTCCACATTTGACTAACTAGAGAATAGCAAATGGACTGGACCCAAAAAAGAGTAACAAATGCCTGTCTTGTTGTAAGAATATTTGGTTTTTTACACTTTTAATATCCAGCATTACATGGCTTTTCTTTTATTCTTAAATTCAATTGTAAATAGCGCAGCAATATAAACTCATACTGAAGTGTACAAATAATTTCCTCGTATCAAAGTAATTACATCAATGATAAGCCATGAAATGTAAGCCCAGTATTTTACTGAATTGTAAAAACCAAGCAATTTCTGCCCAGTTGGTGCGTTTTTAAATATTTTAGATACACGCTCTGTAAGGACATACAAATCACTCCAGTTAATCACTTTTAGAAAGTAGATGGACAGATGGATACAGACAGAAAAATCTCCATTGCATCCCAAGAAACACAGGAATACATTTAAGAAAACCAGATTTGTCCTGAATGTTGGACTGTTAAGGCAAGTCTAACGAGGAAACCTATAACTGCTGAAAACAAAATGAAGCTATCACCTCTTCAATAATACCCATGGATTAAATGGACCATATTGGAAAATATTTAATAGGTATTAAACCTGATATGTAGGGTCCTGAATGTAAACTCTGAATGTAGGGTCCCTGCTCTCCATCAGTTCTGAGGTGACAAATGAAATCTATTCTTTGTTATTTGCTATATTTGTTGCACTAGATTTGCTACAGGTGGCCTGGTTCAGACACACAAATACATACATGAAAATATAGAGAGAGTTTTAAGACCTGGCAATACAGAATATGGGACACAACATAACCTGTGCTGAGGAAATCAAAGGAGTTGCTGCAAAACCACAACCTTTACGTAATATTAGGAGTTCTTTAAAAGCAAGGATATTAACTAATTTGACTCTGGATCAGCTGTTGTTTCCTGCACTACAAAATAACCTAGAAGCCTCTACTGATACCAGAAAACCACTGTTCTAAACACCACATAAACATATAAACAGGAATACTGAAAAATTGGAGTGAAAAATGGGCCTTCTTCCATCCTTTCTCTGGAGACATCTAGGTTAAATACAACTGTTGAAAACATTCCTTATTAAGCTTTCCTGTATGACCACCTGTATGCAGACACTTGGATACCATGTGTGTGCTACTCCCTTGCTCCTCTGTCTTCAGACCCCTTCATATCACAGTATATAGTCTCGTACCCTCTCACCACTGCATGCTCCAGGCCTGCCAGCTTGTCCAAAAATCCCACCCCGTGTACATGCTCCTCTCCCTCGTATAATCTCTTCCCTTCCTATATTAAACAGCTCATTTGTGTGAAAAAAAAAAATAGGTAACCTATTTCTTTCCTTGGTTGTGGGAGATTAATCTCCTCTCAGTAATATTCCGGTCTTCCTGGCTTGAGCTCAAGTAACCTGAAGTTAGACCCATGTGAATAANAAAAGAATACTTGAAGTTTTTTTTTATAGCTCACTTTTTGTGTGAGTAGGTATAGCTGCACCGATATAGAAAGGAGTACTCAATGTCAAGCTATAAATAGCTCCTGCTGGGAGCCTAATAGCTCTGCCTCTCCTTTCACACAGCACAGGCAATAAACTAGCACTATTACGTTTTTACAATTCAGGAACAAACAGATTTAAGGAAAAAAAGGTTTCTATTTCTACACCAAATCCAATAAAAGAAACATATTTATGCCATATATAAGGTTGCGTTTATAGAGTATACTCACATTTGAAATAAAAAAGACCTGAAGTTGTAAAAATGTAATGCTTTATTCACTGGAGAACTCTAACTTCCAAGAAAGTGGCATGACTCAAAATATACAGATAATCGTTAAGAAATTTTATTTATGAAAGAATTATTATTTATGACTTGGAGAGAATATTTATACTGCCCATTATGTATCTGCTACCAGTGTAAATCTATCGTCAAAATCAGCTGTGCAGAAGACACGATAAATTCTCTAGAGATTCTTTTAGAAGTGAGAGTGAAGCAGGGGGGTGGGGAGTGGGAAATACAATTTACTTTTAAGGAAGACACAAACCACGCACGGCAACAGCCCAGAACAAAACGTTGTTAAACTCTATTAATACAGAGGGAACTGCTTTCAGTGTTTCATAAGCCACGTTTCCACTTTAGCTGCACAGATCACTCCTTAGTTGTGGTAAGGCCCCTGAGCTGGTTTGGTTTTCTACAGTCTAGCTATTCCTACGGGAACTCAACTCCAGCGCAGAACTTCTGGATGCCTCTAGAAGCAGGTAGAAACAACTGACTATTGCCCTGCCAGAGCCATCAGCAGGAAATGTTTGGAGTGTAGTTTCTAAACAAAATAGTGGAAGAGATCGTGCATGATTTAAAAATATTAACTTAACAGTACTGAATTCACAGCATTTCCTTACCTAAAACCCTCTACAAAAAAAAATATCCTGTGTTAATATATAAAGATTGCAAAATCAGGCCTGTATTACGTCCAGAATTAAAGACAACTCAAGATGTACAGGTTCCAACCTGAGACCACCTGTATGTTTGTGCAATGTAGTTTTACCCAACATAAAACATATAGTCTGCGAGAGGCAGAGAACAAATCTAGCTCTGGATCTAAGTGACTTTCTTAAATGACAGCATTAAGAGCAGGCCACGGGAGGTGATCCTCCCCCTCTGCTCTGCGCTGGTGAGACCCCACCTGGAGCACTGTGTCCAGCTCTGGAGTCCTCAGCACAGGAAGGATGTGGAGCAGTTGGAATGGGTCCAGATNAGCAACCTGGTCTGGTGGGAGGTGTCCCTGCCCATGGCAGGGGGGTTGGAACTCCATCATCTTTAAGGCCCCTTCGAACTCTAACTGTTCTATAATTCTCTTTTTGTGCCATGCACAGTAGTTATACCCTAACCAGAGACTGAGTCCCTGCAGAGGATGTAACACACAACATTCAATTAACATTTAACTAAACGTTATCACAGCACAGTAGGGCCAAACAAAGAAGAACATAGACCCCTGGGTTACCCCTGGGGGTTCCATCTCTCTCTTTAGTCCTGGAAGCAGCATGACCATGATAACACAACACTGTGCTTCCCAGATCAAGCTTTTGTGGGCAAAATACCACCATATTAGACACACTTTAAAACAACAAATACAAATACTGTACAAGATAGTCCAGGATCTCTGTTTGGCTTTCTGATTTGGTCAACAACATGGAAATCACTCCATTTAGCCAAGAAGTAATTATATCATATTGCTTTTCCATATTCAGAGCTGGGAGCTCAGAAGTTTGATGGCTTTCCAGACACAAACTGGATTTACTACACGAGGCAGTTTTGCAACGTGACTTTGTTAGGAGCTGTATGTTTGTGCAATGCAGTTGCACAAACTTCCAGAAAGTGCTGCTTGCCAAAATGCTTACCTTTCTCTCTTTCAGTAACTGCTTGTAGCCACTGGTACCTAGAGACAGAAGCGTAATGAGGACGTCTAAGGAAGGAGAGGCAGATGCTCTTCCTGAAAAGAAAAAACACACCAATATACAGACAAAATTGGCAAAAATAGATTTGATGTGAAAGAAAGCCGATAATCAAGTTTTCTACAGTTATTTTGGAGGGATGAAATCAGTCCATGAACTACTTACCTGGATACATTTTGCTGATCTCCTGAATGAAGGACTCATTGAAGCCAGCAATGATAGCACCACCTACTGGAACCATAAAATTTTTGTCCAAGCTCTGAACAAAGGCATCTATTCTGCCTACTCGAGCGCCCTTTATCAAACAGGAACACAAAAAACATTAAATCATAATCCACGGCATACGTTAGGAAAAAGGAAACAGGTGATAGCATCATAATTAAACAGCAACGTAACTGAAGTAAATATAATTTCTGAAACTCTCTCAGATATTGCATTCGTGATAAAAAATTAAAAATCCCATTATTACTTTTTCTTAGTGTTATTCACTGCTATTACTACTGTCTGCTTACATATTACCTTACAAATTGTTATTTTACTATGTTTTAAAAGACTGATTTTAGTTCCTGTAAATCTAAGAGTAGTGTATTTTCAGCAACAGCCAAAAAGGAAACCCTGGGAATTCAATGGGAATTATACAGTTCAAATTGTCCAACCCAAAACATTTCACAGATTCTCATGCTAAAGAGCTGCAGGTAAATGCTTCACTAGCAATGAAGAAGATTTTTTCTTCATGTATAAATTTTCATTAAAACAAGTTGTTTTATAAGGCTGTTTGCAACTAGATCCAGGTAACATCCTATAGCAGATGATTTCCCCACATCCCAGTAGGGAAAGTGCTTATACCTGGCTGCTTGGATATTTTTAAAGGAAAAAAATTAGGCTATGCATTACATTTTCAATTTGAGTAATATGTCACTGTGAACTGTACAACTATAAAGTATGCAGCATAACAGAACCTAAAACCCATATGTATTAAAGTCTATTCAAATACATACACACAGCACTACATACTAAACCCAAGAAATCTAAACAAAGTTAATAGCTATGGAAAAAGAAAAAAACAGGGGGAAAAAAAAAGGCAGATCCAATTAAACTACACTTATTATTTCTGTATTTTAATAGGTTAGTGCATGGAAGATGGGAGAAGCACTCCGAGTTTGTCAGCTCTTTGATGGGAAGACGAATGCCAGCAGCTATTATTTGATTTAATTGACAGGAGACCACCGGAGGAGAAGCATAAGAAATGAAAATGGTCTCGAAAGCCCTTTCCTGTGACACTCTTGCAAGTTCTGTTCACACTGTGCTCAGCATGTACGTATTCCTAAGTATTCAATAATCACTCCTTCTCATAGGCAGCACATTTTCTAGTGCAGGAAACACATTTTGGCAAATAAATGTTAAACAAATCAGAGCATAAATGTATCCATTTGCATAACCCAAGAACAAACAAAGAAAAAACTCCTAACAAGCTATCCAGAAGCCAAGAAAAACCACAGAAACCAACACAGTAACAGCTCTGTTTGTAGCTTTGCAGCTTGAAAAAGCTTATCATTAGATACATTTCATGCAGTAAAATTCAGCAATTCCACAGCCCCCTTCGTGTCAGAATTGCACTAAACTCGTGCAAGATAAACACAATAAATATGGAACAAGTACATTACAAATAAAGCATTTTCTGTTTCCTGTATCACTTCCAAGATTTGTCAGATACCTTCCATCTCTCAAGATTTAGAAATGCCAACACGACGTTCCTGTCATAGTTATGAAACAAATAGGTCTGTGCCCAGTTAAAAACATAAGGTCTTCTGGATTAGAAAAAAAAGGGAAAAAAAAAGAAAAAAATAGCGTATTTAAAAGCATATTTTCAATTCATAATAGTTCAGGATCCCCTGGATCCTGTTAAAAAAAATAATCCCCGTATTATTTTGATATGGGCAACAGAGAAAATGAGAAACAGTGAAGAAACAACGTGTGTGTTCTGCAATGAGCAAAAATGCAAGAACTCTCAGTTCCACAGGTGATCTCAGATATTACACAACCTCCTTTTCAAACTTAACAGGAACAGAACACAACGTACCTTCAGCTGAAAACCTGTAACTCGCATTCTGTTGAAGGCTTAATCCCTATTCGAGTGCAAGTGTGACCCATTGCTTTAATTTTAGTTACTAAGTTGATAAAATACTCTCAGAAAGTTTATTAAGGCCATTTTTATGTTATGAAAGACACTTCAGCATAAGCAAAATCTAAACAAATTTGGTTTTAATACATAAAAAGCGCATAGCGGGAATAACAAATACTAATTTTAATTTCTACTTCCTTAGAAAACTGTTCAAATACCAGACGTTCACAGGATTAGTCTCAAACTAAACACCCAATAAAATTTGCTAGTGTTGTCTACAATCAGAGATGTATTTGTTAAAAGAATTAGTATTTGAAACACGCAGCTCCTACCTGCTGGATGAGATGCATACATTTTGAAGACTGAACTCCGTAGGCGTTGTTGACAATATGGGGAATGTCGTAATTAGCACAAATCACGGCCAGTTCCTCCAGCCTAAGAGCATAAGTTTCTAATTTAGGGAAGCATTAATAACTGTAATTCCTGGTTCACATCAGAGTATTAAAAGACTGAGAGGTCTACAAGGTGGTCAGATGAGAAAAGAAACTTTTTCAAGACAGCACCTTAAGCTATACAGGTTAAGAAGAAAATTCTGGGTTTTATATTTTTCTTATATTTATATTGCTTTTATATACACTACAAGTTGTTGACCTGGGCTGAAAACTTTCATGCTTCACTGAAAGTTTTTTTGGAAACCAGTAAATAGATCTCAAACCATTCTGCTTCAGATATAAGCATTTTTATACCACATTAACGATAACTGTCAGAGCTTTAGCTACTCAACACATTTTTTTTTCCCCTTTTCTTCTAATAATCAATCTGAAAATGGAGTAACAGAAGTTATGTGATGTGTCTTGGGAATTAAAAGCTCAAAAGCATCATGTAACAGGAAGTTTTTACATGCTTCTGCTTATTTCAAAGAACTAATCTTTCAATCCTTCGGCTGAAATCTCACCTGCATATTTCCCTTAAACTGATTAACACAACAGATACTCTTCAAAGGAATAGAGAACCCTACAAGGACTGAACCAAAACAAATCAAAACTTTGTTCAACTGTTTACTCAGAAATTAAGACAACTCTTCCCTTGCATTTAGAAATCCCTGAACTCACAGTGAGCTCTGCCTGGACTGATTTCTCAATGAAACTAGGATTTATGCGGGGTCACAAGTCATATTAGGTAAGGGCCTCTGGCATTTTAAACATACATGTGCTTAGTACACTGTTATGAAGCACCCCAATCATGCTTGCTTTTTTTAAAAAAACCTCTGTATTCTTCCCAAACTTGAAAATATATTTTAGAAATAAAATCTCTTTGAAAAAAACCAAATACATAATAATTTAAAGCAACGATAACAGTAATATCTAAAAAAAAAAATAAAAAAATAAATCAGTGAATTCCAAACATCCAATGCATTCTTACTCTACCTCTTTCTGTACAGCCTCTCACTGTAACTTACTGACAGTCACAGAAAACGTGACAGAGATGAAAACTTTTTCCAAGAGGTGACATTCCCTTGCATTCGAGTTCTGTCACACTGCCTAGTGTTGTTTTGCAACACAAAAATTCAGCTGCGAATCTCATATTAAATTTTTGGAATCGGAATCCTTAGGAAAACACCATCATCACCCTCCTATTCCTAAAGAGATCACTAGTATTTGGTGATCAGGCAATACCAGCAGTATAACGTCTGTATTGATTTTCTGCAGTCAAGATACTCACCAGGAGCTGCACATCCAGTAATTTTCCATATTTACCAACATCCTGAGTCCTGAACTATGCAACATTAACAGAATACTTCAGGAATCATAACACTACACAGGGCAAAGTTTTTGGTTTCTGGTCTGTTGGCCTTCATCAGACTCATTCCTCGCCTTCCACAGAGACTCAAAGGGAATGTGTTCTCCTCTTACACGCTTCTTTTCAAGCGCAGATAGAGAATTTCACCAAACTGGAAACACAAAGGGTGTACTGCTACCTCTGTTTGTCATTCTTGCCTCCTGAGACCTAAAGGAGCAATAAGCTAGCTTCTACAAGAACTGAAAACAAAAAAAAAGTCTCTTTACTCTTCCTAAAACTATTCTATTCAACAATTGGGTCCATATTACAATACAGGATGAGAGTGAGAAGCACATGTGATTATGCCAGGGAAGCAAACACACACAGCACTTGTCTGCTTTCAAGGCTTAAAAGGAACCATTAGAAGTGCTGTTAGTCACATCAGAAAAATAAAGCATTAATCTAAGTTTGGCTACTACTCAAGGTCTTCAAAGTCATAAATAGGACTCTCAGAAATATTTTCCAACTTATGCTTTCTTTCTCTCATGCCCGTGAAAGTTCTCAAAAAGAAAGCTTTGCTCTTCCTTCTAATATAAATTAAAGCAACAACATACAGAGTTCTGGTAACCTAACTGAAAAATACACTTTTTTTTTCCTGTAGTTCTCTTTTAAGTACAGTAGTTCTTGAGACAACTCCCAGCAACAGCAGGTAAAAAACTGAGAACTGATGTCTCTCTGAGGAAGGGGGTTTATACCCCAGTGAATGATTCCCATAGTTATATACTTCAAAGGAAAGCTATAGGTATGCAGGCATAAAACTCTTACCCTCACCTTCCTCACCTTCTAACAATCCTAAGCCATTTAGAATTTTGAAACACCACCACCACAATTAAACAAAGCCTTACAAATGCAAGGTATTTAAAAGCAGATGTTCAAAATGGTCCCCTCCAGAAAGGCTGCACAGGACTTTCCTTCCTGTGAGAAGATGAATGTTATGGCCTTCAATAGTTGACAGTATCCTTTAAATAGAAAGTGCCTTCAAATCCTCCTGTATCTGTGGTATATCATAACACAGTGCCACTACCTAATAATTCATCTCTTAGTTGCAGGGAACAAAACAATCACATGTCAAAGAGAGGAGGCAGATAAGGGAAAGATTCATTTACCCAAGCTATAAAATAGACCATTCAATTCTGATAGCTGTGATTTAAGTTAGCCAATAAATCTGCAAGTCAACTTCAAGCAATGTTCATAGTATTCTGACAGAATTATATGGTTTTAACTTCCCCCTAGCAACTGTGTTAACCTATGATAAATACTGGGGGTTTTGTACAGGTAGGAAAACAAGAGTGAAACGTCTCCTTACTTGCCTTGCTGCAGAGTCAATAATCTTTCTTTCCTACACTTGCTAATATTTAACTCTGTTTTCCAGATAACAAAGTAATTAACAGAAAACAACATGCACTGCAGAGGAACACTAAACATAAGGCTTTTCAATTTTGTGATAAAATAAAACCAGTTTTATTGTTGTCTCAGAACAACTGAGACACTACATGTAAAACCATGTAAATAAAGACATTACTAATATTTTATACTTCAATGTACTACATACAACACCATAAAAATATACCTGTTCAATTGTAAAACCCAAGGAATTTGCTTCTTGATACTTACTTTTTGTAAGCAAATAAAGAAAGCAGGTTTTGCAAGTAATATTGGTGCTCAATATACCACGTACTTCAGGCAACTCTACTCCAACACTTCATTTTGAGATTGAGAAGTTTTTCAAGTATTTCCCAACAAAGCTACACGTTGAAATAATGGCTCAGGTACTCTATTTCCCCTGCATAACCCTAATGTTCATCTCAGCTTCAGCTAGCAGTTGAATGACATCTTTGTAGCCACTACAGCATACTGTGTTTATGGACACACAATATTAGGAAAAATGCAACTTACTTTAATGCTGATTTAACAGCTGGAAACCACAAGAAGTAGCATCATGCAATCAAGCAGCAAATGTTCAAGCCAAGATAAGTTACAGCAGGGCAAATCATATGTTATACTTGTTCAGCACATCTGCCCCAGATGCTTCCAAGAGTTTCCTTACATCAGTGTATCTTAATTAGCCCTATAAACATCAGTATAATACAGGAAAGAGTAGCTCAAACAAAGATTTTAAATGTAGCTGTAGCTTTTCTTTAAAAAAAACCCCAACAACAGGGAAATTCATCATTGGCTAGAGGAGAAGAGTAGAAAATGCAACACTAATATTAAAATGTGGCATTAGCCATGGAACTACATGTCTGAAACTATGTTTCTGTGAAAGTCTACTTTTACTATTGCCATGAAACGGTAAGAAAATCACAGCCAAAATGACATTCATTCCACCACATGAGATCAGCATTAACCTCAGTTATACGACAGAAGGAAAACCTTCTGCATTATTCTCCCTTTATTAATATACTTTTCTGGAAGTGGAACATTGTTTCAACCTGCCACCTTCCTTAAGCAAGGGGATCAGAGTAGCTTTACTAATTGTTGGGGGCAATTTTAGGAAGATGAACATTTAAACCATGGAGAGGGTTTTTTTGTTGCTGTTGTTTGTTTGTTTGGATTCTTTTTACAGTAACAAATCACACTTTTTAGAGACTACTTACCGATCAGGCACCCTTGGAGCAAAGCAAGACGTTGTGGAATGGACACAAAGAATACTTTCAGCACCAAGAGCCTTGATTTTAGCCTCCACTGCCTCAATGTCCGTCCGTAGCTCATCGCCTTCTAGTACGTTTTCTATCACCACAGGCTCAAAACCTGACCAAAAAAAACCACCAAGGCAAGTCCTGAACGTTTATCATCAAATCTCTGGCTATTTGTGGGGTTTTAGTGCCAGTATAAATGTGAAAGCTCTTCTTGCTTTTGTTAACAAATCCTTTCAGATGTAGATGAAGAGCACAGATACATCAACTGGTTTATTGTACAATGTCCATACCACTAAAAACTACAAAAATATTCTTGTTAAATACTGGACTCCAGGTAAAAGCTCACCTTACTTTCTTTGCGTGCAGCAGCAACAGGTTTGAAGACTGTTATAAAAACAGATTCACTTCTTCCCTCCCAATTAAAGTGTTTTGGGTGGCGTTCTTGAAAATGTGGGCATTCTAAAGCTTCTCTAAAAAGGATGCCATTAGATGTAGCAACACAATGATGAATATTATGAATTGGCTTTCACCAAAGCCTCTACATTAGTCAATCTATAAACTTCCAAATTATTTCTTAGAAGATAAAAAAAGTCTATATTTGACCACGTTTTGAAAGTGAACTTTGTCCTATCAAAACAAAGCTGTGTCCCAAGTCTTTTTTTAATTGTTTTAAAGTTTCCAGTTTAAGCTTGTATTTAATTTAAGTGGTACCAACAGCTGAGCCTTGTGAGACTGTTTCTCAAGGACATACAGAAGAAACAAACATAAAAAAGAAGTTATCCCCTTCTTCTAAATGCTGGAATGTTTCCAGCTTTGGAATGGGCTGCTCAGGAGGGATGTTGAAAAGCCAGAGAGGGTCTACCAGAGGGCTACCAAGATGAGTGCCGGGGTAGAGCACTCACAGTATAGAAAGAAAGGCTGCAAGAGTTAGACTGGTCATACCTGAAGAGGCTCCTGAAAGTATCTTGTATCAGCCTCCAACCACATGAAAGGGAATCACAAAGACAAGAGAGCCAAACTCTCATTGGCAGGATATAGTAAGAGGTAACAGCCACAAATTTTGGCTTGTGAGATTCAGAATAAACAGTAAGATAAACGTTTTTTTTCATTCAGAGGCAAGCACAGCACTGGAACTGCCAGGCAGAGAGACTGAGGAATCTCCAGCCTCAAAAGATGTTCAAGATTCAACTAGACATGGGCAGGGCTGACCTAACCTACCGCCTAAAGAGTAATCTTTCTTGAAGAGGAAAGCCTGTTGTGGTAGTTATTCAAACACCTAGCTTATAAAGAAATACATCAGAAAGGTTTTGTTTACAGTGCATGTGACGTGGCAGCAATGTCATGTGAGCTGAAGCGACTATTACTTTCTTTAAAAACAGAGAGATGGTTCAGTTTATTGAATTAAAGTAAAAGAGAAGGGGGGAAGAGTGATTTCCAAAGCAGTGTAACATGGCAGCAGCTATGTGAGTTCTTCCTTCGTGGCTCAACACCGTGCCTTAACACTGACCTGTAAAGATCAAACTCTACGGAAGAACTTGGACTAGAATGATGTATTGACATCGTTAGCCCTAGTCTGCTTTTCAGTTAGTCATCCAGAAGACAGAAATTGCATTTAACAGATAATTGTTAGATATATGATACCTGCTTTTCTCTTATATTTAGATGATAATTATTTTAATTAATTTTGTGATAGCTGTCCTAGCCATTAAAAAAATAACAGATCAATTTTATATATTATATTTTATATATATTTATAAATATAACTTCCTTAGCTCGATGTTCTAAATTGAGCACAATATTCCAAAGACAATCCCACTTCTCACATATACATTATATATATACTTTTATATATATATATTCTCTTTAATTTGTTCTGATCCGATTCCTTTTAAACACCTTTGCATCTTACCTGGACAGAATCCAGTCCCTGCTTCCAACTGATTAGTCATTTTTATCTAATGATTCTTTCATGCAAAAAATAAATGTCCTAGGAACTAGGACCAGAATCTATGCCACCACCTGCAGGTACGTGCACTGAGCTGGAAAATTATGGTTTCCCTTACTTGCCCTTTCCTTGATCCCACGCATCTGCCTGTGGGAGAGAACTGCTTCAGTGCAGGGACAGACTTCTACCCTTAGCTTAGTGGTAATCAAGGAACTCTATTTGAAAGAAATTAAGGTTTGAACTAAGAAAGGCACTAAACTCATTTCCCAAGTGAGCCAAGTGACATTGCAATATTAAAAACAAATAGGGCAGATAACACTTCCTATGTTCTAAAAGAAAATAATGTGCAAATCAGACAGCTTGTGACCTTCTGATCACAATTATGTTTTTTGCATAAATCTGAGGGAGAGATTTGAACCATGAGCCTTAGTTTTAGATAATTCTCAGGACAGCAAATCAGGCATCTCATCCTGAGAGTGAACTGTAACTTCCTTAGTGTTGTGTTCTCTGTTGACTACTTTATGCACCTCTGTGCCTCAGCATACACCCACGTTTTACAAGGCATTAGGATGAATTGTGTGGTTAGAAACCAGGAGTGTATAAATAAAGCACTTAGAACTACTATGCATTAGACCTCTTCTGCATCTTACTGTAAGCACGTGAATTCACAAAGTTTCATATCTGGTAGAAGAACACACCGTGTAATCAGTCAGCTCCTTCTTACCTGCAGTTATCATTGACTTAAAGCAAGATTTCTGGTCTATACGTGGCCAGATAATGTATTTTGCTTTTGGTCTCTTGTGCCGCAATGTTAAAAAACACAGAGTTAGACTCATGCCAGTTGCCATAGGAACCACAAAGCAATTGGTCACTGTCCGGACACCTGCACATAAAAAAAACCCCAGAGAACAAGTCAGAAATGAACACGAAGAATCCATGACATGCCCCCACAAATGAAAGACCTTTTCAGATTTACACCTACCAGCCAGTTTTATAATATCCAGAACTACTGAATTAGTAAGTTTGTTCAAAAGGCTAGAGCCTGCAGCTTTAGGCTGGACTGCAGAAATATCTCCTGACCTTCCAATTCCATGGATCAACCTAAAAAAAAAAAAAAAAAGTTGAAAACATACATCAAGTTTTTTCACATCCCAAAGCAGTTATTCTTGCTGACTGAAGAGAATTTAATTTGAAAAACAAATGTGGAAAATGCTGTATCCAATGCAACATCAGTATCTGCTAAAATGAATTCCATTACAACAAACACAAACCACATGTATTGGTATGAAACTATCATTTTATATCTGTATATTTTTTTTTAAGAGTAGATTAACAGTGTTCCAGTATGCAAGTAAAAACTTTGAGAAGAGCTATGGGAGCAACACCTTTAAGATCAGGCAGGCTTCCTTTTGAAGCGCACCTCAGCACTTCTTGATGTGTGTTGAATTAGCATTGTAAATGCTGATGTGTTTCAGACACAGAACTCCAAGGAAAACAAACATCAGTTGCCTTCAGTATAGCATACCACAGGCATAGTGGTATTGTACAGGTACTCCCTGGACACATGCTTCATCTCCACAATCTGAGGAATAATATTTGCTGTGACAAAATGTCCTGAAAGATGGTCAACTTATCACTTTGCCCATCGTTTTCTACACTGTCACTTCATCTACCTCATTCTATTATTCAATATTATGTATCAGGAAATACCATCTCTCTCTGCATTCTGTTTATAAACTATGCTTATATACTGCGCTTCTAAATGTTGGATATTATTTAGCACCTTTCAGGAGTGGAGGATCCTGAAATCCTGTATAAAATGTAAACTTTCAGAACTTGCTGTATGCATGGCTGAAATGCAGCAGCTGCTCAAGTAAGCTAGTAACAGTGCACAGCTACTTACAGCTTTAATTCTGCTTTTATCTTGGGAACAGAGTAAAATGCAATCTGATGAGCGTATGGAATTCTTGGTGCATAATTTTACACCTTAATTTTTTCCCCATTTCAAGCTATCCACAATAGCTTGATAATTAATTGAAACCTGCGCATAATCCTCACTCCATCAAAAATATCTTCCTCCCTCCTTCCTGCTGCTATGTTCTTAACAGCTTCCTCATACTACTACTTTTTCTTTTCTGCACATAGGTACTCCTTTCTTAAGGAGTAAGGAGATCTTAGGAGTACCTATGGCTCCTAAGCTCCTGGCTTAAGGAGTTTCTAAGGCTGTTTTCACGTGGTTATCAACTAAGCCCATTATAAAGATACTAATGAATACAACAAAAGACAAATAGCTGTTCACTAGGAATGTTTGATACTTTAAAACTGCAATATGCAGTAGTTTTTAAAAGCATGCAGACAAAAAAAACCTGGAGAGTGGTAAAAAAGGCAAGTAAGGAACGGATTATTTTAAAACAGGAAGATCTCTGCTTCCCTTACACAGTCAACCCACTGACTTAAGCTTCAGCTAAAAGCTTTTACAGGATGTAACCCTGACAAAAGAACTTCGTTTCATGCAAGACTTTCCAATGAGTTATGAACTAAAATTCAATACAGAAAGCTGTCTCAATGCAATATTGCATCGTGCTGTTTATCTCAAATGCTATCAAGGTCTCAGGTAACCAGACACAATAAAATATGCCATTTGAAAGCATTAATAATAAATCTGAATAATTCAAATTGCCAATAATTTGTACCTGTAATGCCTTCGGGCAACGAGCCCTGACGCCACTCTTCCTTCCCTCTCACCCACACCACAGTTGCCCAGAAAGTTATTGCTATCCATTATAGCAAGTTCATGAAGAAACAGTTCAATGGTGCTTTCATCCCATCCATCTTCAGGACACTTCCCCTTAATAATAATAACGATAAAATAAAGGTAACTACCAAACTTGGAAATTAAAAATGAACACAACTTTTTACAACTTGTTTGATTAATGCTACCCTTCTTTCCCACGCTGAACAGCAGTTTGTATTTCCATTATGCTGTTTTATATCATCTAATGTTATGAACCTGCATTCAAAGAAAAGTTAAATAATGATTTTTCCATATATTAAATGCACTTACATGAGCACATCCTGATATTAAACCAGTCAGGATATTTTTCATTTTCAAGCACTAAGTTACACAGAAAACCACTGCAGCACACACACGCTAATTACTCCCTAGAATGCTACAGATTATTTGATGCATTCTCTAGACAAGAAACTAGTACTACTACAAGGATTCAGCAGAAAGAACTGGATGAAAGGGGGATAACTGGGTGTTATAGAATCAAAAATGTTAATTATGAGCAGAAGGGACACATAGTTTCACCTGTAACACATCTTCCTATCTGTGTGTTTTCCTTTCCCTAGTCTGTAAGTGGAACATAGAATATAACGTGTCAAAACTTGCAACCAGGCACGCTCTTTTTTGAATGGTGCATCAAGAACTGTGCTCATCTTTGCATATTGCAGAAAAGAACCTCAGAGGAAAGGTACTCATAAACCCACAAAGCTTTACTACAAACAGAGGGTTTTTTTTTTTTAACATGTCCCAGAACTAATTCAGAAAAAGGAATTAATTTCTTAAGTGTGCTATGAAAGTTAGGTTTGAAACAGGGGATGATGTTAAAGGATGTTGAAGAACTAAAACTTTTGAGAATTTGTTGCAGTAGACTTCTGTGCATTGGAGACAAAGAAATACACTATTTTGGCACCTTGCAAGCATCAAGTACCTATGAAGAAAGGAAGCATGGAAATGTTTGTTACATTTACCAGTCTCCCACAGGCTTTTAAACAGTAGTTTTTAATCTTACATGACAATAAAACATGAGTTTTCACGGTCTAATTGCTGTAGTATAAACCTTGAAAGTGTCAGTTCTCAAAATCAACATACCAGCAAGAAAGTAAGAATTGCTTCACAATTATTTTCATCTTTTTATTTAAAAATCAAGTTTTTCATCCATAACAAATTGGTGATTTCCCCTGGAGAGACCACTGGTCTTCTTTCTCTCTACCTCTCTTGTAAAAATGGTGTAAGCTACCCTTCTTCTCCTGAAGATGGTCACAGTTACTTCTCTACCACTCTCTCCAGCCTGAAACCCTGTCCTACTTTTCTGAATTTCGTGTAGCCTTCCTTAATTGCGCTACACACATCTAAACTAAATTCTGTCTTTTAGAGTTTGCCAACTTTCTTGGCTCACATATAAATCAGTCCATCTAAAACTCCTGCTAGGGTGCTCCTTCTTTTCCAACTATTGCATTTTCTCTCTAGCTTTGATGTGCACAGTCCTGCTCCTCACTCGAGTTTCGAGCTGTGTTATGAGGTGAATTATCCCCCTGCTTGAGCACTTCTTCTCCCATGTCCACCCCTAGCGTGACACACGAATTAGTTTTAGGTCCTTCATAGTCTTTCCCAGTCCTGCTCACTGGTCCTGCTCACTGCCCAGCTGCAGACGTTCCCAGTGGGTGAAAAAACGGTATCGCCTGTAACAACACGTTAGTACCTTACTACTTTGAAAACGTCCTTCACTGTTTGCTGGGCCTTTCTCAGCAAACACACAACCAAAGCCAATGGCTTTTTTTACTCCCAAACGCGGCCTTGCGTTTTGGGGCTCCGTAAGGTCTCCACCATTACGGCAAGGCCAGCCGAGCTCTCCTGGGCCGGAGCCGCGCCCCTGCCCACCGGCACCGGGTTACAGAGGGCCGCAAACCCCCCCTGGGAGCAGCGGGGCGGAGCGGCCCGGCTCTCCGCAGGGCCCGGCCCGGCCTGTGGGGCCGCTCCAGCCAGGCAGAGCACAGGCGGTGGCAGCTCCCTGACGAGCCCCACGGGTCCGCGGGGGCGGCTCAGCGCCGCTTTCTCCCGCTCTACAGCCCCGGTGCCGAGGGGGAGCCAGTCGCCGTTACCTGCTCCAGCAGGGCCCGCAGCCTCAACTCGTGGGCCCGGCGGCCCTGCGCCCCCTGCCGCACATAGGCCGCCGTCACCAGCCGCTCGCTGGAGCCGAAGTTCTCCGCGTTCATGGCCGAGGGGGTCCTGCCGCCACTCAGCCCTCAGCGACGGGACCACCCCCGACTCCAGCTACCCCACGCTGGAGAAGCGCGGAGAGCCCAGCGCAGGCGCCGCTGAGGAGTGCCCGCCTTCCCTCCCTCCCTCCCTCCCCTGAGGGAGGCCGGGCCGTCCCAGCTGCCGCGCTGAGGGAATCCCCGCCCGCAGAGCCGCCTTCGCCCGGCACCAGGCTACAGGAGGCCTCGGCCTCCGGGCGGGGCGCTGGGCCGGCACCTGACAGAGGTACGGAGGCTGCGCGGAGCTGCCAGCGGCCTGTGCCCGTCCAGAGTTGCCGGGGGATGGAGAGGGGGTGTTTTCCGTTTTCCGCGCCAGGGGTCGGGCCTCGCTGGCCAGGCGCAACCGACGGCACCCGTCTGTGAAGGTGAAGCCCACCAAGAACCGGACTTCATGTCTGTGAAGAACGTGTTTGTGGTTTTGTTTCCCCTCCCAGAGAATCACAGAATGCTATAGGGTTGGGAAGGGACCTCTGGAGCATCTAGTCCAAACCCACTGCCAAAGCAGGTCACCCAGAGCAGGAACGTGTCCAGGCGGTGTTTTGAATGTTTCCAGAGAAGGAGACTCCATACTTTCTCTAGGCAGCCTTTACCAAGGCTCTGCCATCCGCAAAGTAAAATTTTCCCTCGTGTTTAGATGGAACTTGCCATGTTCCAGTTTGTGCCTGGTGCCCCTTGTCCTGTCCCTGGGCACCACTGAGAAGAATCTGGGCCCATCCTCTTGATACCCACCCTTCAGATATTTCTGAGAATTTATAAGATCCTGTGTCAGTCTTCTCCAGGCTAAACAGACCTAGGTCTCAGCCTTTCCTCATCAGAAAAATGTTCCATTCCCCTGACCATCTTTGTAGCCCTCTACTGGACTCCCTCCAGTAGTTCCCTGTCCTTCTTGAACAGGATGGTCCAGAACTGGATACATGAGCCCAGTTATGCTAGTAGGAAATCTGAGACAAGCATGGCACCTTTACCAGGAGCTGCCAGTGAAGCCTTAGCAGATGGAAGATTACCTGGAGCACAGGGGGCACCTGGGCACACCAGAGCTCCCGGCTGCTTCCACTGGCCTTGCCAGCCACGGGGGGCTGGCAGGTGGCCCCTCACTTTCCTAAAATAGCCAGTAGTAAGTGTGCAAAAATTGAAGAGGTATGTTATGAAGAAAGGCTGAGAGAGCTGGGACTCTTTAGTCTGGAGAAGAGAAGGCTGAGGGGAGACCTTATTAATGCTTATAAGTATCGAAAGGGTGGGCTGAAGGAGGATGGAGCTGGACTCTTCAGTGGTTCCCAGTGGCAGGATGAAGAGCAACAGGCACAAGCTGGGCCATAGCAAGTTCCATTCAAATCTGAGAAAAATTTCTTTAGGTTGAGGGTGGCAGAGCCCTGGCAGAGGCTGCCCAGGGAGGGTGTGGAGTCCCCTTCTCTGGAGACCTTCAAGCCCTGCCTGGATGCAGACCTGAGGGATGTGCTCTGGGCAACCCTGCTTTAGCAGGGGAGTGGGACTGGGTGAGCTCTAGAGGTCCCTTCCAACTCTGACAATTCCCTGATTGAGTACACAGTGTGCTTGTTCCAATGCTTGGTTTTGACTAGCCCCTACCTGGTCTGCTGCACTTGTTTACAAAGTCTTCTCCCGATTCTTCTGCTTTACACTTTTAAGCTCAGGTGGTTAATTGACATGTGAAAAGTACGTAGTCACCATCTTGCTTCTGGGGGTTTAATTAGCCTGATTAGGATCTTTCAGGTGTTCTGACAGAGTAATCTTACACACCTGTTTGAATTGTTGGCTCAGGCTATAATTAACATAGTTTCTTAGTAGTCCTTTTGAACGGAAGAGTGCTTTGCCAACTGGATTGTCACACTCCTTGGTCTCCGGAGTCATGTGGCATCTGGGTTGTTAAAATCATCTTGTTCTTTATTTAAATTATCACAAGAGGGCGCTCACCTAAAGCTAAATGTGCGCGATTGTGCCCGTATTCCCTTTTTTTTCCCCTTTTTTTCCCCGCTCCAACGTTTCCACAAGGTGCTCAGACGCTGGATGTAAACAGATGACAAAGCACGCTCCCTGGATTAGAAGGAATAGAGACAAAAGTGTTAGCGGAAGGAAAATCATCCGATTTATTTGCATGATTTAATTGCCGGTAGTTTTAATCCAAGTGGCTAATTGAGAGTATTAGCTACTCGGAAGTTTGTTAATAACTGTGATGGTGATGTGTACTTTGTTTAATTATGCCGTGGTGTTTGAGCTCTGTGCTCCTGAAGATTGAGGCAACGTCAAGACTTTGTTAGATCAGGACCTGTGAGCAATTTACAGCTTTCTCGTTGCAGTAGAAGATAAAACCTAACAGTTAACTGCGTTTAGACATACACTGGCGTGTGTAGATGAGTCCTTAAACCAGAAGACATAATTAATGAGTTACTTCTTGTTAAGTTTATTTAAAAGGAAGAACTTAGAAACTTTTTAGAAGCCTGTGGAGGAACTGTTGGGACAGAACATTGTTGGAACAGCCACAACTCACTCCTAACTAACGTAACTAAGGGGAGGTGAGGTCTTCCTTAACGGCCTGCTGGGCAAAATCTGTATTTAAATTATCCCGTTTTGGTCGGATCTTTTTGTTTGCCTCACACAGGAATTACCATGGCTATAATTTTCTGCACAGGAAAAATTACATGCAGCTGCTGTAGCCTTTCATATGCTTGTTTGGTAGCCATAAAATGGCTTTTCCTCTGGAATCGCAGTTGACTAAATGTGTTAACTTTTAACTGTAAAGAAGGGACACAGAAATGCAAGTGGGAATGGCTCTTCTCAAATGTCACAGACATTAATAGTTAGATAAATAAACAACACTCAGTGCAGTTCCAAAGTCCAGTGGCTGGCAGGTAACCCCAGGCAGAACAAACATCAGGGGAGCATTTCTGTAAGGTTTTATTTTGTCGGTAACCAAGAGTAGTAGTTTCCTTTCTGCAATCTGCATAACGTACAGAATGAGTATCATGAATAGTTCTGAGAATAACGATTAATAAATATGCCCCGTGGCTGTTTTAGCTGAGGACAGATTTGCTCCCAGTATAAGGCAGAATCCTGGTTCTGTGCAAGTCCTCCGTAGGCATCTTTTTCTCCCGTATTTCACTAAAATCTTTGAGTACTGCCTCGATGAGAACCCCCTCGTCTCTGGGGAGGTGTGAGAGAAAAGCATCCAGCCAAAACCTGGCGCAGGGTTTTGGGGTTCTAACTGTATTCCCGTTCCTCCCCTTAATAACACGAAGCTGGGTGTGGGAACAAAGAGATTATATTCAGGTGGGATTTTGGCTTCCTTTTGGAAATTACCCCAATGGCGTCTTTTAAAGCAATGGGGAAGGAGAGCAGCTGGCTAGTGGAAAGCGGCGGGTTTCCCGGAGCAGCTTAGGCCGCTCTTAGGCTGCCCTAAACACTCCGCAGGCTCGCACCAACGGACGGACGGTAGCACCTGATGCTGCCCCGGTACCGGCAGGAGTCTGTCCGTCCGTCCGCCCGCCCATCCGTCCCTCCCATACCACACCGTTGTACAGTGGTTGTACTCGCCCCGGAGCTGGCTCTAGAGCCCGCCCCACGCCCGCTGTCGATCGCTGCCTGCTCATCGGGGTGTTCCCGGTGTCGCGGGGCACCGGGAAGGCGTCGCTTGGGGCCGCGGTCCCTTTAAGGCGGGGGCGGGGCGCTGGCGCCGCACGCATGCGCAGAGCCTTGCCGGGGTCCCGGGCCGCTGAGCTGGAGCTGGCGCTGGCCGCTGTCGCCATGGGTTGTGGTGGCGGGGCCTGAGCTTGCCCGGTGGCGCCTCCTCCTGTCGCGCTCGGCTCCCCCGCTCCATGGCGGAGCCGGCTGCTGAGGGGCCCGATGAGCGGCTGTTGCTCCTGGCGGAGCCGGCGCCTCAGGGAGGGCCGCCCTGGCGGGGCCCGCCAGGGGTGAAAGCCGCCCCCGGCGGGGCTGTGAGGCTGTGTGGGGAGCCGGGGCTCCAGCCGGAGGAGGAGGAGGACGACTCGGGTGAGGAANCGCCGCCTGGGAGAAGGAGCCCCGCGCCGCCGCAGGTACGGCCCGGGGCTGCCGCCTCCCCGTGGGGGGGAACTGGCGGCAGGGGGGGTTTGCCCGGGTGTCCGTTAGAGGGAGAGGTACCCCCTGTCCTGCCTCGCCCTGCCCTGCCAGTGAGGCTAGAAAAACGTCTCTGGGGGCTGAAATAGGGTCGATGTGCTGCGGCTGAGGGGATGGGGGCTCCCTGAGGTGTCCCCCTCTCACGGGGAGCTTATTACGAGCTTTTCTGGGAAGCTGAAGCGCCGGCGAGGGGCAGAGGTGCCTGGTGTGTGGCCTCGCTGACTAATAGACTTTGAAGGGAAAGTGTTGTAAATGAAATTCACTCGAAATTCAAATGCTTTGTCTTTATGTACAGGGAGGGCTGCACGAACTCATTTACATCTTCCTAAGTGTCTCCTCTGTTACTTCTCCCTGTTCTCTGTCATCTGTTTTGTTGGACTTTATTTCTGTCGCTTTATGATTTTTTTTAAAAAACTTTTAACTTTGCATGTTTTACAGGCTCTTTTCTGTGGTGGGACTCGATGCTGCTTCCTGAATACTTGGCAAACTCTGTCAAGTTTTCTGTTTGTCTCGCCTATTCCAGCAGTTTCTTCTGATCCCCATCTTTTCATGCTGTAAAAAAAAATTATTAAAAAAAAATAGATTTACTCTGTTTCTGTTCTTGGCTCAAATCATCTGTTTGCTTCTTTGTACCATTGCTAGTGTGAAGAGTTTTAGATGTGGGCTCTTTTGCCATTTTTTTTGGTTTTCGTAAAAATGTATCTGCTTTTCATGTTTTGAAATCCAGTCCTGAAGAAAGAAAAGGGGTGTGAAAATTCAGAAATGCAAGAACTTAGTTGTGAGTTTGAAAAGAAGCTTAAGCCATTATCTAATCCTAAGTATAAGGGCAAGTTATAATAATAACTAGACAATAAACTAGACAATACTTACTGCTTACTTTTTTTTTTTCTTTAGACTCCCAAGCTTTCTGATTCTGTGTAACTTGTAAACAGATGTACCTCTAGGAGAGTTTTGTTGACAGAAATCTGTGGACTTCTATTCCTTCGAATAGTGTTTGCTGTTGTAATTACACCATAGGATTTCTTGACAGACAGACACTGATAAAAATTGTTCTTTTTGCAACAATAATGTATTAAAAAAAAAACAACTAAAACCCCCATCAATTTGAGCCAAATAAGTTATGCTAGTAAGTTTTATTTAGTAGCCATAGTGTGCTGTGCTCAATCATAAGAAGAAAAAATAAATCTCATCTTTTAACTGATGGTCCCAAGAATAGACCAGGCCTGTAGTGCAAATGTGTCATTAAAATGTTAAGAGCTCTCCTGCCTTGTTCCCACAAGACTTAAGATGTGTTAATGAGACAGTGCTTGTAGCAAAGCTTTATATTTATGCTCGGGAGTGGAGACTGGAGCTGTTGGTCTGGCAGTACCGGGGCAATGAAGATGATGAATACAGAGTACGTCTTGGGATCTGTCCCAAGAGTGGGAAAGAAAATCTCAGAGCTGTGATTGATCGCGGCTTCTCATCTCTTGGTCTTGTTTCCTTGTTGTTACCTTTTCTGTGTGATTAACTCTTGAAAGAACAGGATTGTTTCACCTCTCGGATGAAACAAACATGCAACAGATGTTATTCGTGCAGGTTATTGCAACACAGAGAGTGTTTTCATAATGGAATTAATGGTCAAAATACAAAACTCTGTAGGAAAAGCTGGAATTGGTTGAAGGGACTACCTTTAATGTTAAAATAGTATAACACTAGTTTAGTATTGAAGGAATTAATGCATGTTACTCTTGCAAAGTGTATTAGTTCAGCTTATGTCATGGTAACTTGAGGGAAGAAAAGGTTGAGGTGTCTACGTGCATTTGTATTTTCTTTCGCTCATCTTCATTAAAGTATAGCAGCTTCACAGCCTGAGGTCCTGTCCAAATTATGTTGAGAAACGTTATTAATCTTGGTAGTTAGACTCTGTGTGTGTGAGCCCTGGTCCTCTCGGTGAGAGTTTAATGAGAAGAGTAACTTTCAAGAGCAGTTGCAAGAAAAAAACCTTGGTTAGTTACACATGTAAGTTTAGAGAGCGTACTGGAATTAAGTTGTGACGAAAACGTGCTTTCACAATGGAAAGCTTGATTAAAATAATTTTTGAAGATACCCACTCAGAAAACCCTGCCACGTTCAGCAAATGCTAGCTTCCATTAAAATACCTTATTTTCACATAGAAAGTGTTGATAAACCAAAAAAGAAGGTTCTTAAAATCGCTTTTTGTACAACCACATCTCTGTGGTAGCAGAGTAATAATAAATATTGAACAAATAATAAGTTTCAAAAATTGTTTTTTCTCTTCCTTGAGCATATGGCATAATGTGTTTTGTTTGTTTTTAACTAGATTAACTTGATTTTACTAGATTTTTAATTAAGTATATTTTTCCTACAGTTAACTTTTATGTTAGAAAATACCTGCTTGAAGAATTTCCTTGAGACAGCGGGACTTCTTACAGTTTTAGATTCTGGAGTGAATGCAGAGAAATCAAAAACTGGCCCCTGAGAAAGTTGTCTTCTGCACAGACAACTTCAGTCCCTGTGGTAGTTCATCTGGAGGCTTCACAACCCTAATTTTACTTTCACTGACAAAAATATGTAGTAGTTGCAGCTCAGCTGCATGATGTGATGTTTATGGTTTAGAGATAATTGAGGCTTGAATGTGGAGTAAGATCAATTGATTCAAAGTGATTTTTTGTTTCCCATAGAAATAAGTGTATTGTAGGTTTTGGGGTTTATTTCCCCACTTCACTTAAGTACTTTGACGGGGAAATCTTAGAACTAGTTCCTTCTGTCATGGTGGCTGACTGTGAAATGCAATTTCTTAATTGTATCTGACAATGAAATGTAGCTTAAAATGAAACCATAATTTAGGGCAGAAGTATTGGCCAAGTAGTCTTAACAGATTTCTGATCCAGTGGGTTGTAGCTGTTGATCCTTAAGAATGAACTGCTATTAATTTTAAGGTTTCTCTTCCTGTTGCCAACTTAGACTAAGGTTTCCCTGTGTTTTATGCTTTTTACTTTTTTCTGTTTGGAAGCCAAGTTGTTATTTGTGAGTGGTTCTTGCAAGGAAGTGGTAATGTTCTAGAAAACTTCAGAGAATGTACTGTGCTACAAGGTGTTCCAAAAAAAGGTGTTCCAAAACATCAAGAATGGGTGTGTTTTGGGTTTTTTTTTAATTAATTTGGCTAGCCACAAACTATTCAGGAATATCTTTTCTGAATGGATTCTGTGTCAGTTGTCCTTCCGGAAGAATGTATGTGCTTATCTTACATTTCTTTAAGTGCTGAAATGGAAACAAGGCAACTTTATCTGTAAATGTTGAATTTAGAATAACATAACTGTTACTTAATGCAGAAATAAGCCCTAATGCACACACTGATTAAATGTGCTCAGCGAGAACGTGGAATAACCCAAGCCTTAACAGTAAGCTACAAAAATCTACAGTTTCACAACTTGCAAAGGAATAGTTTGAAAAAGCTTAAAGAACAGTAGAATCATTAAATCCTGGCAACTTCTAGTTACCTTTCAAAGTGTTTGCAGAAATGCCTGCACAGAGCTGATCTTTCAGTCGGCGTGTAAAGAAATTCTCCAAGTGTTTGACGGTGTCTTAATGCTGGAATGGTGATGGTGTGTGCTGCTTCCCTGGGGTATTGGTGGCACTCATGGGTGCTACCTGTAACGTGTTGTTCTGTGAATAACATCATCATGTCTTAGCAGGTAACAAACATGTTAGCCAAGCTGTTAAAGGAATGGTAGCTTTTTCTGCAACAGGACCCAAAAATCTTAATAAAAATGATAGGTAAAACCTTTAGCATTTCTTGTACAGGTATGATTTTGAAGGGATTGGTTTTTTTTTCTTACAGGCTCACTTATGTAAATAAAAATATCCTTAAAAAGTATAAACACTCTGCAGTGCTAGTCTCAAATCAGTTGTTGCAGATTCAGCTGATTTACTTTTAACAAAAGGTTGATTAGACCGGGGAGAACTTGCACTGATTTAATGGACCGGATTTTTCAGCCTGCTATTGAATGGGCATTACCAGGGAAGGCAGTTTCCTTTTCAATGTGTTTATTTATGTTGTTGTTAATTCCTAGTACATATTACACTTAGGATTGCTTGCTTTCTTATTTTTCAGGGCATACGGGACATACTGCTGATATGAATATATTTTTAGATGATCCAGAATTTGCAGAAATTATTCTGCGAGCAGAACAAGCTATAGAGTGTGGAGTTTTTCCAGAAAGAATCTCTCAAGGATCCAGTGGGAGTTACTTTGCCAAGGATCCAAAAGGGGTGAGCATGCTACTGCTGAGTCAGAGATACTGTCAGCAAGGAGTTTAAAATGTTATTTAAAAGGAAATTCACTTGAACAACTTCTTAATAATTTATGGTATGCCAAAATCTGTTGGAAAAATCAATGCAAGTAGTATTTAGATTTCTAATTACATCTTGCAGTGTAAGTTAAGCCAAAATTACTATTATTTCACTGTTTGCAGTTCTGCCATGTTTTCAATGATCTGCGCCAAAGAAATTAGGAGAAAATAAACAGCCCTCTTTAATATCTGAAAAAAATTCTTTCAATTTAAAATCATCATCCCCTCATCCTATTGCTCCACTCCCTGACAAAGAGTCCCTCTCCAGCTCTCCTGTAGCTCCCTTCAGATACTGGAAGGCTGCTCTAAGGTCTCCCTGGAGCCTTCTCTTCTCCAGGCTGAACAAATCCAGTTCCTTCAGCCTGTCTTCCCAGGAGAGGTGCTCCAGCCCTCTGAGCATCTTTGTGGCCCTCTGCTGGAGCCATTTCAACAGGTCCATGTCCTTCCTGTGCTGAGGACTCCAGAGCTGGACATGGTGCTCCAAGAGGGGGGAGGTCTCACGAGCACAGAGTAGAGGGGGAGAATTGACCCCCCATGACCTGCTGGCCACACTGCTTTTGCTGCAGCCCAGGACGAGGTTGGCTTTCTGGGCTGCCAGTGCACACTGCTGGCTCATGTTGAGCTTCTCACCCACCATCACTCCCAAGTCCTTCTCCTCAGGGCTGCTCTCCAGCCATTCTCTGCCCAACCTGTATTTGTGTCAGGGATTGCCACATCCCAGGTGCAGGACCCTGCACTTGGCTTGGTTGAACTTCATGTGATTTGCACTAGCCCACCTCTCGATCCTGTCCATGACATCCCTTCCCTCCAGCATGTTGACCACAGCACACAGTTTGGTGTCATTAGCAAACTTGCTGAGGGTGCACTCTATCCCACTGTCCATGTCTCCGACAAAGATGTTAAACAGCACTGGTCCCAGTACTGAGCCCTGAGGAACATCACTCATCACTGGCTGCCACTTAGACATTGAGCCGTTGACCACAACCTGTTGAGTGCAGTCATCGAGCTAGTTCCTGATCCACCGTGTGGTCCATCTGTCAAATCCACAACTTTCCAGACTAATCCATAACTTTGAGATCAGGATGTCATGCTGGACAGTGTCGAATGCTTTGCCAGTCCAGGTAGATGACACATCTGAACCTGTTTGAACACATCTACCTTTTTACTTGTACTTGGCTGCTGAATCTTGGAAGATTTGGTTTCCCCTCCCTTAAGGGTAAATGGTACCTTCAATAGTGATCATCCAAGAGGTGTCCCTAAGGTTATTTTGTGAAGAGAAGTAACGGTTCCCTGAATATTTGGCTTGAAAAGTAATGTTTGGTTAGCATCACTAGGGGAAAGTGATGTTTCAAACCCTTTTGCATTGTTTTCTTTAAATTAGAAAGACTTTTTCTTCTTAACAACCTGTTCCAAAAACTTAAGTGCCTAGGTTTTCAGAACATATTCGTGATTGTTGTTTTTCCTTGTATCCCCAAAATGGTTATTTCCTGTTCATTTAGGAAGGGTGTGTGTATATATATATATATAATTAGCTTTTATTCATATTATTGGTCATTACAGAATATATTTTTGTCTTGCCACTTAATTTTCATAGGTGTTTGATTTAATGCCACTTTTCTGGTGGCTTATACTTTATTCTTCATGTTTGATCTTTAGAATTGGTTTGTTTTTTGTTGGTTTTTTTTTTTTTTTCAGAATAGAAGATGGAACGTGGCAGAACAGCCCCATCCAAAATCTTTGAAGAACTGCACATTGCAGTTCATACCCGCTCTGTGTTCCGAGAGCAATTGTTAGTAATGACCCCCTTCCTTCTGGTGGGAGAGAGACAAAATAGGCTGGGAAAGGAGGGTCTCTCTCTTTTTGAAACCAGAAGTCAAAAAAAAAATAATAAATCTTTCTCTGATCACTTTGTGGGATTCTTGCTGTTGTGTACAAAGTGCTGTTAATCTGATAATCCATTTGAAGTTTCAGCAAACTTTTAAAACTTCCTATTTTACTAGTTCAGTCCTTAATAGGTTTTCAGGTTGTGTGCTTATATATACGTGTTCAAACTTCATACTGTTTTTTAAAGAGGTATTTTAAATTAGGATTATGTCTTCTTTAATGTGCAGCAGGAAAAAAGCTGAGTGAGTAACCAAATACTAGTTTAAAGTCAGTGCATGATGCATCTGAAGAGTATTCTACACTGCTATGCTAAAAATGCTTTAAAACTGATTGAGTGGGGGTTTTTTTGACTTTTTATTAATGCTGTCCAATCAAGATCTTTTATTCTTGGAAAGTTAGTTAGCAGACAAATTACTAGGAAAAAAGATCATACTTGTTCTGGATTTCCATATGTGCAAAACTGTTTGAAGCCCCTCCAGAGTGATTTTGCAGGTTTTTTTTGGTGGGTAGCAAATGCCTGAGAGGGTCACTGTGCCCTGGGACTGATGAGAGAGTAATCACACATAATTTTTGGAACCATAGCGTTTTGGATGGAGCACCTTATTGCTTACGTGGTGATTTTCTTGTTGATTTTACTTCTATTTTGCTGTGAAGAGTTGTTTTTTGTTCCTAGTAGTTACTTGCCCTCTCCCTTCATTCGAGTCATTGATTTGAGTACGAATTTGGGAGAAATGAAGCCACCATTTATTTATTTTTTTTTTTATGTGGGCCAGAACAAATTTATTGCAAAATATGAAACGATTTGCCAGCGTGGGACTGTGAGAATAATGATACCGAGTTCCTAGCTGACTTTCAATTTTGCTGTTATTCTTTGCACTAAATTTAGACCTTATCTGAATTTGTTACCCTTATTAAAGGTCTGATAAAACCTCATTTTGTCAACAGTGCAACTCCGGTTTGTCACATGGATTTCATATCCTGTTGGATAGAGTATTGCATCATTCTGCTTCAGACCAGTTCTGTGACTTGCTTTCTCCCAGTCTCCTTGAGTAACCTCCTCTTCCTTGTACTGGGAAAGAGCTTATTAAAGATACTCTAAGCCTTCTTTACTGGTTACGCTTCCGAAGCGTTTGCCCACACTCTACAACAACCTGTTTCCATTAGATAAACCTCGTTGGTTGATTTGGGTCTACCAGGAAGCTAAAACTAAAATTGCTTGATTAAATTAATGAACTTTTTGCATTAGTTGTGTTCAGGTGTGAAGTAGTTCAGTATTTACGCTGAAGCATCGAGTATTTCTGCATTTGTTGTTCATTTTGTAACCAATAAACTAAAAGGCATCGTCTCTGTTACGGACCGTTTGCAACGTGTTTTTAACAGTTTAGCTGTTGGCAATTTGGTATTCCCAATGGAGTCAGTCTAGAAATGAAATTTTGACGTGCAAATTGAAGACTGGCCCTTGGGAGGTTGTCTACGTGAGCTTTCTGTTTCCACCCTGATCCTCAACAACAAAGGCTCTTCAAAATTTAGCAAGGGTCTAACTTCAGTGAAACACTGGAGAGCTGGGTGGAAAGGAACCTTATGNTTTTTAGTCTGGAGAAGAGAAGGCTGAGGATCTGATCAATGCTGATAAATACTTAAAGGGTGGGTGTCAAGAGGAAGAGGCCAATCTTTTTTCAGTGGTACCCAGTGACAGGACAAGAGGGAACAGGCACAAACTTGAACATGGGAAGTTCCATCTAAACATGAGGAGGAACTTCTTTCCTGTGAGGGTGGCAGAGCCCTGGAAGAGGCTGCCCAGAGAGGTGGTGGAGTCTCGTCTCTGGAGACATTCAAAACCTGCTTGGACACGTTCCTGTGCAACCTGCTGTGGGGTGACCTTGCTTTGGCAGGGGGGTTGGACTAGATGATCTCCAGAGGTCCCTTCCAACCCCACGTCATTCTGTGAAACACTGCAAACCATATCTATTGTTAGTATAGCACAGTGTGGTCCAGATAAGTCATGGAATGAACAAAGCTCTTTTATTTTTTTAAAGCAGTCAGTTTGTGGGAAGTGTCATCCAAAGAGAGATTCAAAAAAGAGATAGTTGGCATATATGGCCAAATACACCGCCATGTTTCTGGGAAATGAAAAGCTGCTGGCTTTGTTTTGAGCAGGTAGATATCTGTGATGCAACAGGACAAAAAAATTAAATAACTTTTTTCACAATTCTAAACCTAACTTAGAGTTTTGGCTAAACTAGTGTACCAAGTAAAATCAGTTTCCAAAGTGTTACGACTTTTTTTTCTTAAAAAAAGTGAAATATTCAGAGAGTATGCCAGCCTTTCAGGTTGTGTTGAATGTTTACTCTGAGTGTAACCTCTTGCACTGGTCTAAATCGAGTCGTGTCTGTGCAGTTGCAGAGAAGTTGGGATTTTAAATGTAACCGTAGAATCACAGGTAACAGCAAACTGAAAACAAAAGCGTTTTTGTCCATTTGGTTCCTGCACCTGTTGACAGGAAAATTTTATAGGATGAGTGCAAATAGCGATATTTCATATTTTAGTTTTCCTGGTGGCTGATGGGAACAAATTGAAATAGGTGGAAAATATAGGTGATATTGCTAATGCCTGGAGTCTTGTGCAATCTGTTTACAAACTGAATGAAGCAAGTTCTCAGTAGTTTGTCTTGGCCAAAGCATGATTGTCTTGGACAATCCTTGGCCTCTTCATATTTTCTTGGACAAAGTGGGTGAAAGGTCTCTAGAAGCTGGAACAAAGGGTCAGGTCCTCTTCCTCATTGAGTAGAATCAGCAGGTGCTGAAGGAAAACGCTGTTTTCTGACTGCCAGCAAACGTTTTCATGACTTAATAGTGTAAATCAGTTATGAGTGTTGGTGCAACAATAGAGAGTATTTAATTTACTGAGATACTCACTTTTTTTTTTATCAGGATTCAGGGAAGTATTAATATGTGAAATTAGTTCTTAAAGTGTTGTTCTTCACTGTGGTCCTGTGAGAAGGAATGAAGATACAGCAATTCTGTATCTTCTCACTTGAGCTTTGGAAGAGTCATTACGTGAACTTTATGCACTAGGCTAAAGTTTATCACAGACAATTGGAAGGCTGTGTATTTTAGTCTGGTGATTAATCCTGTGGTTTGAGGTTAACAATGAGCAAATTGCGTGTAGGAGGCTCCTTGAGAAACCACCTAATAATGCCCGTGTTGTGGAGCAGGATTGTCTTAACACGGTTCCTGACAAATGTCGACATGTTCTCAGAATCTTCATGGTTAAAAGGGACCTCTGAGATTGTAGAGTCCAACTGTACATGCACACACACCAAAAAGGAAAAAAAAAAAGAAAACCACCCCAAAAAACCCCACAAAACAAATCACCCAACCCCACAATCTTGGTCACTAAAAGCATGACCTGAAGTGCCACGTAGTGGACGTGTTGTTAGTGATATCCTGTTTTGGAAACTCCACAGCCAGGAAGTCTAGTCCAGTCTTGAGCCACTCTTAAGATTCAAAAGGCAATTTATTTGCTGGGATTTAAGCCTCCCGTTTCTTGGCTTGTTAACAATAAATGTGTTCCTTTTTCCTCTATAACAACCCATTACATAGTTCATCGTGCCCTGTTTTCTCTTAGGCTAAACAACCCCAGTTCATGTGTGGTTTTTCATTATTCACATTTTCTTGTGCTTATTCTCGTTGTTTTTTCAGCTTGCTTTAGTTTATTAACAGATTTCTTGAGGCATAGTGTCCAAAATTGGGTGCAGTACTGATAATTCTAAGTACCAGTAGTTGTAAAGTTTACTACATGTCTCCAAGGTGGTAGATATAGAAGAGGAAAGGTAACGTTTGAGTAGTCGTGTGGTGTATGTTTGTCGCATTCCAGGAACCATTATGTCTCGGTCTGCAATATCTTGTCAACGAGTTAATTAGTGGGCTAAAAATGATTTTTTAAAAACTCCTTTCCAAACCTCCTTTTTTAAAAACGTGGAATATAAAAAAAATATATATTCTAAAATGTGGTGCCCTCTAATTTTGAAAAACTAGTGAATGTGAGCTGGCTCTGATTTTTCTCTTATTTTGGATTTGTACTCCTCCTAGACAAGCATTTGATGATAGATTTATTTAGAATTACCATTTTGTTAGTTTTATTGTTTCATCATTCAAAAGGAGCAACAGTAGAATGCAGTGTATGGTATCTAAAATTACTTTGAAATTTAGTTATTTGAAAGTAAAGTATTGGTTAATCTTTTGTGACTCATACTTTGAATTTGTATTATTTATCCTAGAAAATTATTGGAGTGTTCAAACCAAAATCTGAAGAGCCTTATGGACATCTAAATCCCAAATGGACCAAATATTTTCACAAAGTTTGTTGTCCCTGCTGCTTTGGCAGAGGCTGCCTCGTTCCAAATCAGGGATACCTCTCCGAAGCTGGTGCCTATCTCGTGGATGACAAGCTGGGGCTAGGAGTTGTACCTAAAACTAAGGTATGAGTTAAAATACGTATATTATTGAGTGCAAAAAATATGTAGGGACTGATTTGTCACTCTCCAGACTGTAGGTGTGGAGACATGCTTGTCTATAAGGGACTATCCCAAGGTTGTTTATTGCAAGTCCAAAGGTGCAGGGGTTTGGTGGAGGTATCCTTTAAAACAAAAAAAATCTCAGTCACTCTAAGTTTGTGATCTGAATGGCCTCTCTTCTTTAGAACCACCTCAGTTTCCAGCATTTTCTGACACTTTTGTGCCTCGTGGTTTGGTGAGATGCATCAGAGTTGCAAAAAGCAGCATATAAAGGTTCCCTTTTATAAGTCTTTTACCACATTTTTGAGAAATGTAAAATAGCAAAAATTCAACTTTTTCATACAAAACTTGTCTGTTGGAAATGCCTGATGATTGCTTTTTCCTTTTTTTGACAACCAAGCATAAAATTTACTCTGAACTTATAATGGAAAAAATAAGGAATTCTGATCTGTGTTTTTAACTTCCATATTCTCAGGTTGTCTGGCTTGTCAGTGAGACCTTTAATTACAGTGCAATAGATCGTGCAAAGTCAAGAGGAAAGAAATATGCTCTAGAGAAAGTGCCAAAAGTTGCTAAAAAATTTAATCGAATTGGACTACCTCCTAAGGTAAGCTAGAAAAATCCATTTTGTAGACTTCCTAATTCTTGTACAAAACTTTGAATAAAAAGAAAAAATACTGGTAAGAAACTTCAGCAGTACAAAAAAATAATCTTATTGCTTGTTGAAAAGTGTTTCTGAATTTGATAAATATGACGGTTTCTACGTGAAATCTATCTACTCTTAGAGCATTCCTTCATTTGAACTACTTTCATAATCTTGCCACTTGTTGTATCAGTCTCCAGACCAGCTTTCTGCTGGAGGAGTAATATGGTGAAATATTGTACATCTCTTACTGGGTTTTTCCTTGACTGTTTAGTACATTTCATTTCAGTATCATGTTTTTTTATATTGTCTATTTTTTCCTCCCTTGCAATTTATCTAGTTCTCTCATTTTTTCCTGAATCTTGCTTTTTTTTCCTCCTTCTGTTCTTTGTTTTATTCTTGTAGGTATCCTATTGTTGCGTTCATCCCACCTTCCTTTCCTCTTGTGTGCAGTACTCCCCCGACTAAAACCTCACATCTTTCTTGCCTAATGAACCCTTTTGTATTCCCAAAATATCACCAGAGTGTTCTACTCCTAAACTTTTAAAACACAAGTTACACACGGCCTGGGTAATCTGCTTGTGTCAGTTCCCAGCAGTTTGGATCCACGTGACACACGTTTGCAACAGCTTTTATCAGGGTGGTTATTCCACGTGCTGTTGATCCGTGGCTCTGCACGTGAGCATCTGTCTGCAGTTTACTTCTTGAATATCAGTTTTCTTTTCTGTTTGAATCTTGAGCACCTTTCCTCTTGCCCGCACACAATGGGGTCTGTGCTGTCTGTAGGTTTTGGTTTTTCCTTGGACTTTTTTGGGAAATGCATGTCAGCTGTTTTCATGCAAAAAGTGCCTGTCTTGAAAAAATAGTTAATATTGCTCTTCCCATCAGTGAAACTCAGAAGCTTTTCTGAGAGGAAGATTTTTCTCCTGTAATTTTTGGTGAGTTTCTTAGATCTATTGAACCAAGTGTTTCCAGTAAAAAGAAGACAATAGATACCACTTCTTCCTCTTTGTCTCAAACATTGTGGCCTACCCAAGTGCATTTTCTTACTCTTCCAGGTTGGCTCCTTCCAGCTGTTTGTTGAAGGATATAAGGAAGCTGACTACTGGCTCAGGAAGTTTGAAACTGATCCTTTACCTGAGAACACAAGGAAAGAGTTTCAGTCACAGTTTGAAAGATTGGTTATCTTGGATTATGTCATCAGAAATACAGGTATTTGTTAGTGTCTCTTGGTATCTGGTTCTGTGAAGCAGGAGCAGTAAGTAGAGCTGGCCAAAAGCTGTTGAGGAAAGCTTTTAATGCATTTCAGATGCCTTTCTCACAATTGAAGGCCAGAATATTGCATTTTAAACTTCAGAAAATTTACTTTGGATTCAGACATTAAATATTGCAATATGGCAAAACCCAAACAACCTTTTTTTGTCTGTTAGGTGATAATTTTTATGCAATGTAAGACTACAAGAACAAATACTTCCATTATGCTTTAATTCTGTCAGCAGGCTATTAACTGTCTGTTTCCCCTGATTAGGATTATGGGATGGTGGGGTGTCAGGGACCGTAAGAACAACCATCCCTTTTATGCTCTTGCACATCAGTGCAAAACAGCTCACGTTCGTTGTGAGAAGTACAGCTGGGATGTGTATCTCTCTTCTCCTGTGTTCTTGCTGCATTCACTGAGAAGCTGAGACTCCTCTGTTGACTGTGTAGGGGATTTATTTCCTCAAGAATCCAAAGGCAGGTTTATATTTGAAATACTTCCTTTGCTGCTTCGTCAGAGGTGGGCAGCTTTCCTCTTCTTCAGTTACACCAGCTCTTTTCTACATCATTTTCTTTCTCTTGAATTCACTTATTAAAGAGGAATCCAGTTGAAAATGAGTCACTCTGACACGTGGCTTTTTAGAAGCAAACTAAAAGAAGAAAGTTTCACCAGAATGTAGTATTTTCCTAGTTGCTGCTGTGGTCTGTCAGCTTTATCAAATAGATCCCAGTGTTTGCAGATTTTTACCTATGACTTTCTTAAAATTGTAAGGAAAATACTCAAAAAGCAAAACCTCATTACGTGGAGGATTTTTAACTGCATCTAGTATATGGAATCAGGTGAAAATCTTCTGGTGGATGTTTAACTAAACATCAGGGAACACCTACAGATGACAGAAATCCATGTAAACTTCCTCTCTCTGAAGGACCCTGTCAAAGCCTTCAATGTCTCACTTTGAACAGTGCAGACGTTTCTAGCGTCTGAAAGACTCCATGGTTTCCCCTCACCCCATCTTTAAATGGTATGTTTTGTCCGTGTAGTCAAACATCAAACTGTCTGTGATTTTCTGTGGGGGGGGAGGGAGGTCCTCTCCCTTTCCCCAGCAGCATTAAAACAAGGTTTAAAAAAGCCCTAAGTCATTGTGGCTGCTGCTGCTGAGTCTTTTCCACAGAAAAAGTGCACGCTGCAACTAATCTTTCTGCATAAAACAGATGAAAACGGGGTCTCTTCGCTTTCTTGAAGTTTTGCTGTATATTCAGCAAAAACTAAAGCAGTAATACATGTCTAAGAACACTTGGTAAATTTTTGGTCTTTCCAGGAAATCGGTTGCCTCAAACATTTCAGTAAAGCTAAACCCCAAGTATTGTGATGGGGAAGAAACCTTTTTGAACAGTTTTGCCCGACTCCTTTGGTAAATTCTCAGTTTACAACATCAGTCGTTGTATAGCACTTTAGATGATGGTGTCTCTGTAAGTGACATATTGTGACATACACTTTCCTGTTTAAAGACAGAGGTAACGATAACTGGCTGGTCAGGTACGAAAAACAAGATGAAGGACTTGATCTGTCCGATAAGGTAAGAAAAATCATACTCTGAAACTTACATTCTTTAAATTGTTTGTTTTTATAACTTGGTCTCGCAGGGGATTAAGCTCACGGCTTTAATCCTGGTACCTGGTCTCAAGAAATACGATAACTGCAAATTATTTTAGGTGAAAAGATGTTTGGACTAGACTAGTCTGGATAGAACAGTGCTGGAAGTTATTTTGATTGTTCTGTATTTTTTCTTTAGCTTGGGCTATAATAAAAAAGCCTGCCCAGTGTTGCTCAAGCACGTTTCTTCAGCTGTTTGTGTGCTCTGCTCATCCTGTGTTTGGGGGAAGAGCTCCTTTTTAATGGTGATAGAGTAAGAATTATCTGTGCTGGAGTTTATTTGGATACACCTTTATATTGTCAAATTTGACTTTAAGCAGTGAAGCTGAAAAGTATGTTATTTAGTATTTTTAATGTTTTTTGCTATTTTTGTAAGCACTTAGGTATCACTTATTTTTGAAATATTCCTTCCATAGGATAGCCAATGGACTATAACTAAAGAATCTACTATTAAAATTGCTGCAATTGACAATGGTTTAGCATTTCCTTTTAAGCATCCTGATGAGTGGAGGGCATGTAAGTATTGCATTCGTCAATCATCTTCCTTTTAGGAGAGTAACTTCCAAATAAGTTTGTTTGGGTTCTTTTTATATGACTTGTTGGAGTAAGAAACGAAGAAGTAATCACTGTAGTTATATATTGAATTTTTAAATAACTTGCTCTTCAAAAATGCTATTTTTGCAATGGCATATGTGATTTAGTCCTTCTTCGTGGTTGTGGGTTTTTTTTTTAACTCCTTATACCTTTAAAAATTATTAATACATGGGTATCCATAAACATAGGGGTGTATGTGAACTGACTGGTGGTGGAACTGGGAAAACCTGGCGTTTGCCAAGTGTGTTTTCTTGAAAACCATAGTAGAAAATGAGTTGAGTGTAAGGATATGTAAATTGTCTCTCCAATGGCCAAACTTCTCTTTCAGTACAAAGGGTACTGTCGTAGGTGAACAAGTAGAAAAACTACATGTTCTTTTTGACTCGTTTTCCACTTTTTACCTCACTTTGTAGAAGCGAATTTTCGAGCAGACCACAAATTGATGTTACTGTTAAAGCTAAATTGCTTCTGACACGTCTCTGTTTATAGTTCAGAGGGAAGTGCCCAACAGGGTTTACAATTATTTCTCTTGACTATTAGCCAATCAGGTAATTATGGCAATTAAACATAGGCTAGTTTTGAGGTTAAAAGGCTAGTTAATTACCCCACCCAGAGCTCTGTGTATCTTGATACTCAGTAGTTGCTGTCCTACATATCTCTCGGCTACAGTCACTCCTGCAGCTGTTTTAGAGACGTGGCAATTACTGCTTATTTTATACCATCTTTTACTTCAGCATCAAAATTCATAAACTTGGGTGGTGCTTTAGTTTGAGTTGGGCAATTTGACAAAGGTAAACTTGTAGCAGAACGTTGTTCAAAATTGCAAGCTCTTGAGGGGTAGAGCATGTTTTCTTAATGACTAGAACTGGTTGGTCATCAAGGACAACCTCCTCAAAGCCAGAGAGCATCGTCTCCAAAAGGCAGGGAACTGGTCCAGCATAGATGAATGGGGAACTCCTGACTGAGCTGGGACAGAAAAATTAAGTCAATTAAAACAAACAAAAGATATGGATGTAGAGAATCCTCTGAAAAAACTAGAGAATTTGTCCAAAAGTGCAAGAATAAAGTCTGGGAAGTCAAAGCTCAGCTGGAGCAAAGCTAGCAGAGGACACAAAGGGCAATGTGAAAGGCTTAAGTAAATGAGAAGTGAGAGTGAGACTGAAGAAAAGTGGCAGCAAGGACCTAACGACAAAAGGCGTGAGAAAGGGCACGTTACTCATTGCTGACTTTGCCTCAGTTCTCACGAGTGAGATTTGCTCTCGGAGCTCATAAGCAGAGCCGCTGCCAACGAATCGTTACTCATTATCTCTTGAAAAAGCTGTTTAATAGCAATTACGTGAAAAGAATGTTTTTCGTAGTGTGCTTAGAAGAAGGCATTTTAATAAACTAAACACTTTATTAAAAAATAATAGCTACTTTTTTTTTGTCAGTTCTTCAGCCTGAGTCAAAGATCTTTGAGATGTTTGATTGCAGCCATTATTTTACCCCAGAGGAAACTGCATTAGGAAACTAGGAGGAACCCTTTACTGTTGCTTTTGCTGTTTAATTTATATAACATTTCTAGGTAATGCTTCAACTAAATATTTCTTACTTTAAAATATATATATTTTTTTCTGTTTGGAAAAAAGGCTAAGTTGCTGTAAAGCTGCTTTTGTAACTGTAGCCAAAGAGGTATATGGGGTAACAACATCGTGAAAAGTGGTGTGTTGCTGAGAACTTCCAGTAGGCAGCAGAGTCCTGTGTCAGTGGTAAGCATCTGAATATTTAATTTTTGCCTATTATTAATGGGTAAATGTATTGTTTTTCTGCATTAGATCCCTTCCACTGGGCTTGGCTGTCTCAAGCGAAAGTTCCTTTCTCTCAGGAGACCAGAGACTTAGTTCTCCCTCGCATTTCTGATATGAACTTCGTACAGGATCTTTGTGAAGATCTTTATGAACTGTTTAAGGTGAATGGAGTGCTGCTTTGAATAGAACATTACTGAAATGGCTAATACCTGTAATGGAATACTTGGGAAGTCTTTCTTTTTGTGGATTTAACTTCTGTATGTCATAACGTTGTGCTATTTTAGCTTTACCACTGGCATGGTAGAAAGGGCTTATATAATTAAGAGGAAACTGCCACTAATGTGGTTAATTGATAATAATCATCTCACCTGAAAACATAATTGTCTTCTATATATCTGTTTCAAATAATCACTTCAAGCTAGTTAACTTCTATGGCACAAATCTGCTTAAAACTTACCTGTGTGGTGTGTACACACTTAAGATGAACTGTGTCAACTTGAGGTAATCAGGTATTTAGTGTAACTTAAAGGAACACATGTTGTGTGAAATGGATGCTGGAATCTTGACTGTGTAAGTCAAATTTATTTTAAAGATAGTGGAAACTGCTACAACGTTGACATGTTGAAGGAGTGTCCCTTCACTGAAACATTCCATAAACAATTGTGTCAGATGTTCACGTGAAATCACCCAAATAATCAGGATGGGAAAAACTGGAAAGTTTAAACTTTCCATGAAAATGCAGCTGTAATGTCAAAATTGGATGCTGAAACACATCTGCAGCATTTGTGTCTTTGCCTCACTTGTCTTCAAAGTGTCTCTGGGTTGTCTGTTAAACCCGGTAGAAGTTGAAGTATTTGATAATTCTGAAGGAGGGATAAATAGACCTTTTTGTAGGTCATGCTGTGACTATTTGAAGCTCCAAAAAATCACTAAAATGTTGGTCAATAGGCACACTGTGAAATTGATTCATTTATGTGCTAAAACTATAGCTAAAAAGAAATGGGTCATTTCCTATAATAACTGTTTGTTTTCTTTAATAAAGACTGACAAAGGATTTGACAAGGCAACTTTTGAAAACCAAATGTCTGTTATGAGGGGGCAGGTAAGACTGGTTTTTATTTTTATTCTTTACATTTTTGTTTATGTATCGAATTTTTCATTGCTGAAGAGAAACGCATCTTGCGTGTAGGAACGTGAAACTAAGTGATGACTTAATGAGCACTGAGCTTCGGGTAGGGAGGTAAACAGACTCCTGGGAGCTGGGGGCTGGACTTGGATCTTAGCACTGGGTTATTATGGTTCCATGTCTTCTGCTATGGAAATAACTTGTAGCTGAACTCCTGGTAGACCCAATGTTAAATATATACTGTTAAATATACAATGTTAAATATATTACTTTCTTGGAGGGTTGTTTTAGGGTTTTTTGGGGTGGTTTTTTTACATTAAAGCTGCAATGTTCTTAAGAGATGTGCTCTTAAATTTTTGTCTTTTAATGTTTTCCAAAAATTCGGAGAGGATTGTGTGACTACGCAAGAAAAGATGTCATAATGTTACCAAATAAATAAAATATTTCTACTTGCAATAGGGTATTTCTTAAAAATAATTTATTTAACACTGCAGTCCTCTACAAAATTGATTTAAGAGTGGCATCTAAATTTGTCAGTTTTATTTCACAGAATCAGAGAACGATATGGGGTTGGAAGGGACCTCTGCAGATCATCTAGTCCAACCCCTCACCCAGAGCAAGTCCCACAGGATGGGTTTGGAATGTCTCCAGAGAAGGAGACTCTACCACCTCTCTGGGCAGCCTCTTCCAGGGCTCTGCCACCCTCAGAGGAAAGAAGTTCCTCCTCATGTTTAGATGGAACTTCTTATGTACAAGTTTGTGCCTGTTCCCTCTTTTCCTGTCCCTGGGCACCACTGAAAAAAGACTGGCCCTTTCCTCCTGACACTCACCCTTTTAGTATTCGTTGGTGTTGACAGATCCCCCCCTCAGCCTTCTCTTCTCCAGACGAGAAAGGCCCAAGTCCCTCAGCCTCTCCTTCTAAGAGAGATGTTCCAGGCCCCTCATCATCTTTGTGATCCTCTGCTGCTGTTTGCTCTCCAGCAGTTCCCTGTCCTTCTCGAACTGAGGAGCCCAGTATTTGTGTGCCCTCACCTCACCTTACCTGCTTTTACTCTTTCAGATACTAAACCTTACTCAGGCATTGAAGGATGAGAAAAGTCCCCTCCAGCTCGTTCAGATGCCACGTGTGATCGTGGAGCGAAGCAGCACTGGAAGCCAGGGGCGGATCGTTCACCTGAGTAACGCCTTCACACAGACCTTCCATAGCAGGAAGCCTTTCTTCTCCTCTTGGTAGCAACAAAAAAAAAAAAAACCACACGGGAAGAGTAAGTTTCTCTTAACTTTCAGAAGCTACTTCTGTGTAAAGGCTCCGCAATAACGTCCTTCTGCTGTACACCAAGAGCTCTGACTGCCGACACCTCAGAACTTAAACCTTAAAGACTTAGGAAATGTATTTTGAATGTAATAAGTTTACAATTTTTTGTCTCAAAATTGTGAATTCTTATGTCAGGGAATGAGAAGAACTTGTCCATATTGTATTTTTCTAGGCTGAATTAATGTATTCTGAATAAGGGAAGATACACGGTTTGCATATGCTGAGAAACTACTTTTGAATACAACAGGAATTCTTTTTCTTTAATATAAATGTGAGAAGTTATAAACTATCTTTTTTTTTTTTTTATATGGTCTTAAAGAAAAACAAGTGCAGAATGTTCTCTTTGATTGTGAAAATGCTTTTCCTTGGATTTTCTTCTTGCTATTTTAAGCTGTTTATAGATTTTCATAGGCTACTTACTTGAAAACTCATGCACTAAAAAAAGAAAAAAAATTAAAAAATCAATCTGTCCTTTACAGACAAATGAAAGAAAAGGAGAAGGTGGTAAAAAAAATAAGTAGATTTTTTGGTTTTGTTTTTTTTTTTGCACGTGGGGAACCAACAATAGTTAAATAGAAGCAAAATTCCACCCGAGTAAGTACACACAGTTCCTGCTTTGACAAAATCAAAGTGGGTGTATGTTCCAGAGACTGAAATTTCACCTGTAGGTTTTAAAAGTGGGTGTATTTAAGCACAGATGGTGTGGAGAATTGTGGTATTTCTTCTCTAAGAGCCATCGGAAGGAAGGAATTGCACGGTGTTATTACAGGTTTGGGGTCTTTTGGGGTTTTTTTTCCCCGTAGATGTGTAGTGTGTGTGTCACCAGGGTGGTTCTTCTAGATTAACACCCATGTGTTCCTCACAAAGCCAGCCTGCCTTCCAAATTTTTTTCCAAACACACTATTTTTTTTTGACTGGAATACAAAATAATAATAATAAAAAAATACTGTAGTAGGTAGCGCACAGCAACTTATTACTGTGCCCACAGCTGGTTGCCATTTGCATTTTTTGTTTAATTTCTGTGGTTTAAGACTTTGCTGGTCATGTTTCTAGATCTGTGGCCTATGTAACACAGTTAATAGTTTATTTTCATTCATCTTCTGGATGGTTAAGACAGGGAATGGGAGAAAAAATTGCTGCTTTTATGAAACTTTCAGTATTTCAGATGTTGCTGTATTTTGTAATTCTAAGCAATACTGTTGAACTCAAAAAATAATAATAAAATGCTTGTATTTTATATAATTTTGAGTGGATGTAAATATTAATGTAACATGATTAACTGAAACGTTTAAGCCTTAAAAGTGAAACTCCCTGTAGCGTGGAGTTCAAAACAAATTTGAAGCGAGCGACCTGAGGAACTTCCCATGACTGTTTTTTTTCCCCAACGGTTGATTAAGAACCTGAAGACGTTGTCTATGTACCAGACATGCCCAATGAAAGGAAATAAAGGTCGTAGTCTTAAAACGCACGGGTTTGGGGTTGGGATGTCTTGTTTGCGACGAGAAGAGCCCAATTTGGGTTCGTCCTGCCCAAATCCCTTTCTCTCTCCGTCGGCACCGCGCCCTCCGAACCGCTAGGGGGCGCCATAGCGCCACACTCGCCTCTCCCGCCTCACCGCCGCGGGGGCTGCCGGGAAGGAGGCGGTGACATGGCGGACAGCGGGACCGAGAAGACGGAAGGCTTAGGCGGGCTGGCCCTGCTCGGCCTGGCCCCCGACGCTCCCAGCTGCCCGCACGGTGAGGGGGACGGTGAGGAGGCTCCTCGGGCGGGAGGGGCTGTTGGTGGGTCCCGCTGAAGGGAGGAGCGGGGCCGGCTGGGGGATCTGACGAGCCTGATTAAGGTGGTGGCAGTTCCTGGGGGTTTTGACACCTCCCTGTGCCTCCCTGTTGTTCGTCTCCAGCTACTTTCGTGGCTGCCTTGGTAGAGGGGGGTATGTTTTACGGAATCAGGGAATTATCAGAGTTGGAAGGGACCTCTAGAGTTCACCCAGTCCCACTCCCCTGCTAAAGCAGGGTTGCCCAGAGCACATCACTCAGGGCTGCATCCAGGCAGGGCTTGAAGGTATCCAGAGAAGGGGACTCCCCACCCTCCCTGGGCAGCCTCTGNTTGCCCTACGCTGGACTCTTTCCAACAGTTGGTTGTCTCTCGAACTGTGGAGCCCAGAACTGGA
>VXBJ01002740.1:726-22113 GCA_013400055.1 Nycticryphes semicollaris | reverse complement strand
CCCTTGTGTCTAAAAAGCAGTTATATAGGCCGTGCGTTTCTCTGTTGGCCAGGGCAAGTCTGCATGTTAAAAACGTTGTTGTCAGGAGTTTTGTGTGTCCTTGCAGGAAGCTGCCATTACATTAATTTCCCAAACAGAAATTTTCATCTTTTTATTAAAAAAAATATTAAAAAGCTGCAATTTCCAGACAAAGTTGGCGCAAGAACTTTGATGTACCTGCATTAAAGTTTCCTTTCAAAAATCTTCCACAACTTGTGTCATCCTTTATGTCCCTTGGACAGAGCATATCATTATGATAGTAATGTTTTCGTAATATGGCTCTGGAAGGCTGAGGAGCTAATGGGTATGGATGGGTTTTTTTTCCCACTCTTGGTGGGAAGGTATGACATGCTTTAGAGGATAATTTCTGAAGTTACTGAGCATAAATTCCCAGCAAACACCCGGAAGTAATATAAATACTGTTATTTAAGAGGTCACTTTTCTCTCCCACCTATAAGTGGTGACCTCCTCAGCAGATTTGAACAAAAGGAGCATGTGCTTGTGCTGACCCTCAGCCACTTCATAACTTAAATTCCATTTTCAGTGTCAGTTCAAGGGGAGACGCTGGCCATCTGTTAAGTACTAATCTATACTGGAATGCAGGCAGCAGCAGTTACTTTACTGTTGTGATCTAACATCACAAAAGTGATCCTTTCTTTTCAGAAATATGTATTCAGAGCATTCTCACACTTGGCTGTTGCTAGCATTGCAGTCCAAAGATAACCAGAGGGGTTTCAGCTGTGTCAAAAATATTTTTATAGTCTAGAGCCTATTACTGATAGCAATACGTGATCCATGATTTTGCAACAAACTTAAGACAGCTTGAATTAGAAATCTCTATAAAAAACATCTAGTTGTACAATATCATGCTTCATCACTCCTGCAAATGTAATGCTGCATATCTGCCTTCCAGATGCATTATCTCTAGGATTTAGGCCTGTCTGCTCCTATACAAGCTGTAAACTGTAAATTTTCCTTCCATAAATAGCATGTCTGATTTTCCTCACAGACATACAGCCAAGGGATTGAATTAGCCTGTCAAAAAGAAAGAGAATTTGTGAAGCACTCTGTAGAATGCACGTGGAACCTAGCAGAAGCCCAGCAAAAACTTGGTAGCTTAGCACTGCATAATTCAGAATCCCATGATCAGGAATCTGCTCAAGCAAAGACTGAAGCTGCAGAGTTGCGATGGAGAGAGGAAGAGTGGAGAAGAAAAGAAGAAGCTCTAAACCAGAGGGAAAGACAGAATCTATGGAACGCAGATCTTGCTAGTAAGGAGGTATTTAATAAGGTATGACCCATATCAGTGTACATGAAAATACCTGTTAGCCTCTTTTTTTTCATTCCACTTATTAGTCTTGAGTGTCTTCTGTGTCCATTACAGTATGAAGCTGTAGCATATGTTAAATGTTTTTTGTTTGTTTCTTACATTTGCCTTGTGTAAGGGAGCAAGCTACACTCATACGACAAATCTCTTCCAGAAGTGCAGATCAGAACTTGCATAGCTTGTCTAGGTGTTAGATATGAGCCAGCAATGTGCACTCGCAGCCCAGAAAGCCAACCGTATTGTGGGCTGTGTCAAAAGATGCATAGCTAGCAGGTCAGGAGAGGTAATTCTGACCCTCTGTTTTGTTCTGATGAGACCCCACCTGGAGCACTGCATCCAGCTCTGGCCCCTCCAATATAAGAATGACATGGGCCTGTTGGAGTGAGTCCAGAGGAGGGCCATTGAACACGATGAGAGGGATGGAGCACCTCTTCTATGAGGACAGGCTGAGAGAGTTGGTGATGTTCACCCTGGAGAAGAGGAGGCTCTAGGGAGCCCTGATTGACCTTATTGTGGCCTTTTGCTACTTAAAGGGGGCTTATAAGAAAGATGGAAAGAGATTTTTTTTACAAAGGCCTGTAGTGATAGGACAAGGGACAATGGTTTTAAACTGAAAGAGGGTTGGTTTATATTGGATATAAGGAAGAATTTTTTACAGTGAGGGTGGTGAAACACTAGAACAGGTCGTCCAGAAAAGCTGGAAACAATAGAGGTCAGTTTGGAAGGTGCTTTGAGCAGTCTGATCTAGTAGAAGATGTCACTGCCCATGGCAGGGGTGGGGTGAAACTATGTTATCTTCAGATGTCCCTGCCAGCCCAAACCACTCTATGATTCTAAGTAGTTTTTTAAGGAAAACCTTCTCAAGTATATGGCATGACTCTTAAAATTTGAACATAGTCCTTTAAACAGTAACATACTAAAATATAATACTCCTGTATATAACAGAAAGGTATGTTTTGAGTTTCTGTGATAGTACAATTTTTCTCTTCCTCAGAGTTTTATTAATCAAAAAAGAAAAGAAATAGAAGAAGAAGACGTGTCTGAACCACGTATGCAAAAACATGAACAAAAGATTAGACACTTCGGTGAGTGTGCTTTTTACAACATTGTGCAACTCAAACTTCAACAGAATTCATGTAGGTTTGTTCCTTATTGTACAGATGAATGCTAACAAGTTAAAGACCTGGCTGACAGACTGCATAGCTTCATTTTATCAGAACAGATAATAATTGCAAAACGAACTAACAAGTAAACTGTTGAAGCTTGTTAGTTCCTGTGACCAATAAGAACTTAAATATAAAAAACCACAAATGAGTACTTGAATGACGGAAGAAGCAGGGACGTTCATGGAAGTATGTGTATAAAAGTGCATGGGATTATCCATAACTGTCTTTTTTAAAATGGTGGCTATTAAGCTACAATGGTAATGACTGATGAAAGAGAAATGTCTGTAAATGCCTACTGAAAGTATGTGTGCTTACAATTATGCACTTCTTTGAATTGTATTTAATTATCCTCTAGGTGTCACTTCAGCTCTGTCATAACTGTTGAACCCAATTAAGCAGAAAGCTAATCTTGTAAAGCAGTCTGAAATTTCGACGATTCTCTGAAGTGCTTTCCATTCTTAGTTACAGGCTGGTTTCAGGCTATGATATAGTATAGCCATATTTGGAATTCCAGAACAATCGAGAACGGGACTGAGTTGGCAAAATTCAATTCTTTGTATAAACTCATTTTTACTAAGCTGTCTCACTTCTAAGGATCTTAAACACTTTTTAAGGAAATGGTTTCTAGCCCTGCTGGCCTTAGCAAGCCTTGCAAGTTCCAAGTTGAGCCACAACACTGTTAGAGTGGGCAAACAGCAGTGATAGGCAGAGGTTCTCAAGTACCGTAACTGTTGAGTACAAGGATAGCAGAATCTGTGCATTTCAGCAGAAAACCAGAGTTTTTCTTGCAGGCTTCCTAGTTAAGAGTTGGGCAAAATTACTTTGTTGTCTAAATTCTGATTAAGCCTTTACAGAAACAACCTCAATTACACAAGTTCTTCTGTTTTTTTCTTTCCTCCTAAATTCAAAGCCGTGTTGTTATTTTAATTCAAAATATGCAAGTCCATTGCAAAAAGATACAGTACATTAATGTTCTTTCAAGTCTTTTGTTTGGTGCTAGCTGTTGCTAAGGAGCAGTGTGGACTTTGCTAGCCATATGGCATGAGTTCTGTTTCTGGATGCCCCTCCAAGCAATAAAGAACTTATGCATAATAGCTCTCTTGAAAACAGCCAAAAGAAATATTAGCCATTTCCTTCTCTTTAGGCATTTGTTTGCTAGAATTAAGATTAGCTTACGTCACTACTACTAAATTATCTTTAGCCTAGTTATAATTATATGCTGATATATGGGTAAAGCTGTACATCTGCTACCTGATGCCAGTAATGACTTGACTGTCAGTGAGACATGAAGGACAATTTTAAGAAGTGGTCTGAGTATTGAGTTCTGATTTTTAAACTTGGGTCTCCACGGGAATGTAGCTTCATGCTATCAGAATTCAATGTTGTAGTTAAGTTTCTGGTACTGATGTGGCTTTGCTTTTTGAGATCATGCTGTTCCTATAATTGAGTTCAGATTTCCTAAAAACCTAGCAAATCACCTATTAGAAGCACTTTCATTTTTGACAGATCACACATTATTTTCTTTGCGTTCTTATTTGCAAACATTTTAGAGGATTTGTGTTTGTCAGAATCACTGAATGTAAATCTCTATCCAAAAACTTTTTAAACTATTTGATGATGTAAGTAATAGAGACTTACACTGCTTAGTTAGTTTATATGCTAACTGATTCAAAATAACATCAATGATTCTAGAGATTCAGTAAAACACAGGAAATAGTGACTCTTAAAATATACTTTTAGTATTAAAAAATCTGACTATGCCTTCTGGCAATACTCTTTCAGTGTTGGTTCAATGTATTAATAAACCCCCCCAAATTTAGCTGCATGCTGTCATTCTGATATTAGTGAATTGCGAAGGTGTTATATATACGGGTTGTCAATGCAAGTAACTCCCTTGCTGCGTTAAATCGTTTATCCGTTTAGAATATTTTAACTGTGTTTGTTTTACTAGGTATGCTGAGCAGATGGGATGATAGTCAGAGATTTTTGTCTGATCACCCATATCTTGTATGTGAAGAAACCTCTAGATATCTCATGTTGTGGTGTTTTCAGCTAGAAGCTGAACAGGTATGATGAAGGTTTTTAAATTGTTTGAAAGCATACACTATCCTGCTTACAGCGTAGAAAAGCTGACCAACTTGATTAGCTGTTTAACTGTTCTTCCCACCCTCTCTCCACTTCACTGAAGAAAAAACTTCATAGCGCATTCTCACATGTATGTCTAGTTGTAGCCAATTGTCAGTCCACTTGCTCCTGGGAGCATCAGTTCTTAACTGTTTAGGAAGCAGAATGAAAGGAAATTAAACTGAATTTTAGAAATATACTCTTTAAATGATAACCTTAACCTTTTTTTTTAATTTTCCAGAAAAGAGCTCTGATGGAGCAAGTAGCACACCAAGCAGTTGCAATGCAGTTTATTATAGAAATTGCCAGAAGCTGCAATGTGGATCCAAGAGGGTGTTTTCGTCTCTTTTTCCAAAAAGCCAAAGTAAGTCAACTCAGGTAATGATGGGAGAAACTCTTGATGCTATACAAGGGACCAGTGTTTTGGAGAAGGTTTCTTCCTTACTGCAACAGGCTAATTATTTTATTGACTGACTTGGGCTTATGGGAAACTGCTTTCTTTGCAATTTGTTTCTAGACATAGTATTTTGGTGTAATTCCAATTCTGAAAATTAAAGCTTAGTTGATTTTGCTTATCTCAGAGGGAAAGCAGGGTACAACAGAGAGACAACAGGGGTGTTATAGATAAGTAATAACTAAATAACAACAGTAAACAGAATAGTTTCAGGACTGATTTTGGCTAATTACACCTGTGTTTTCACAGGGTACCTATGTATTGTCACAACTTTCCATTTCATTTGCAGATCACAGTCAGGCCCAACCATGTCTCTTTCTCATTACTGAAACAGAGTGATCCAGAGCTATGCAGGAGAAATGCGGAACACTGAAACTGTGGTTTCTGTAGACATTGTGGAGTTATTCAAGGCTCTGATGGCTTTAAGTATTGCCTACAGGAGTTCAGTTAAACAGCAAATCAGCTTCTGCTTTACTTTTGCCCAGAGTGCTGCAAGCAGCACCTGTTCTTCTAAGATTTCCGATTTGGAATAAGGGAAAAGCTAAAATTAGATATATTTTTACATGTCCTTAGATAAATCCATTACTTTGCTTGTACCTCTAAATACTACAGATTTCCTTAAAAAGAAATTTACCTGAAATTTCATTTTCAATTGACTAACATTATTCTTGAGTTGTTCACAGTTATGCCCAAAGGATATATCATGCCTTACGGCATTTTTTTTAGCACTCTCTATGCTTAAAACTCAAAAATAAATTTGGCTGAAGTGTGAATATTTCATTTTTCTCTTTGCAGGCAGGAGAAGGCTATTTTGAAGCGTTTAAAAACGAACTTGAGGCATTCAAGACAAGAGTGAGAATCTGGTCACAATCCCATGGCTTTCAGACTGCGTTACTACATGACTTGAGTGTCAATCCAGGTCTTGTAGGAGAGCTGACATCTTTTTCACAGGTAGGTTTGTCTAGAAAGTAGGATTAGGTCCTGCCTTTAGAAGCTGTACCTTTCTGAAATATTGAGAGGATTATTCCTAGAACTGCTAGTACTCAGGATATTATCAGTTTGCAAGGTGTATGTGGGCTTTCTTTTTACTTGCTGGAATTCAGAAAACATCAGCATAAGGTCAAAAGCATATGTTAGCTCAGTGCCCTTACATTTTCATGCTTAAAATGAACACTTTTTTCATAAAACTGATCATATCTTAGCATTGCATTCACAGTCTTTATCACAAACAGTGAAATGAGCTTCCAGTGTAAAATGACTAAACCTGTTTATGGCGTTATTCGGGTAGGTCAAGACTAAGGGAAGCCTCGTGTTATCTTATATGGAAACTGAGGGTACTTAGATCTTTCGTTACTGAGCAGTGATGGCCACATTCTGGAATGAAGTAGCAATTTAAAAGATTGTAAGAAATTAGGTATTAGCTAAGGACTCAAAATTGAAACTACTTGTGTGAAATATGATTAAAGTAAGATCCAACAGCTGAATTTTAAGTAAATGTGCAGTCAAGTGCTAGAAATACTGAGAGACCAAATACAAGCTTTGCCAGCAAATTTAGAGAATTCTTAACACAGTGAGACAATATTGGTTGATGAATTTTTCAGACCTTATTTCATTATTATTGCAAATTTGTCTCATTTTAAGATGGACAATACAAAGAGTCCAACTTAATCTAAAGTCTCTGTTTCTCCCTGTTTTTCTCCCTCCATATATACAGTTATGGAGAATTAAGCTGTCAATTTTTCATCTGTTGCAGAACACAGGGGATCTGCAAGGTTCCATAAACACAGAAGACTGCAGTTTAAACTCTGTGATACAAAGAGATGAAGAAGAATCAAAAATGATGGACACAGTAGAGTACTCTTAAGACTGAGGCCAAGTACTCTTTTTTCTGTTTTTTTTTTTTTTTCCTTTTCAAAGAAACAAACATTGCTATTTTCTCGACACTTATTTTTCTGGGTACTGCACTTTATTTTTGGTGTCAGATTTTTTGTTTTGTTTTGTTTTTTGGTTCTAGCCAGGAGGAAGGATTTTAATATTGTTTGAAAATGTGCTGCTAGGTTTTTGGTTGTCTATGAAGAGCAGGGTTCTCATATTGCCGAATGTGAAACTGGATGTGTTTTCTGCTACTAACCTTGCCTTTCATGACTTTAGGAATTAAAGTATGAAAAAAAAAAAAATCTGCACAAATACAATGTTTACAAGAAGTGGTGGATTCTTGGTGGAATCTGCTATTGTTTTACTACAGGCGTGGACATGTTTTACTCTGAATATTGGAGATCACAGCTGTATTCATGTTACCTTGCTGACATTATAAGCTCTCAAATTTGGTTATCGTTAATAACAATAAATCATTATCTGGTATCAGTATTTCAAATCTCAATGGGTTAGATTAAAACACTGTCTTTCTACCTCCACTAAGGGGATTTAAATGTTACATTGTGCTTTCATTAAACAAAACTTGGTTTTGTTTCTAAAATGTAAGCAATGCTTGCCTACATCTAAGTGCTGTATTGTATGATTTCTGAGAGTTGCACTCTCTTGTTCATAAGGCTAACTGCAGATAGTTTTTTTTAAACCAAGTCTCATTATGGGGAGAAGTATTGGATGGAAGGAACTTGAGGTACAAGGATTAGGCTAAGACTTCAGTTTAGACATGCTTTGTAGCAGTTTATATAGGGTAACATGTCTTGTGGGGTTTGAAAGGTATTTTATATGCTACTAAAGTGGGTTTCTGACATTGCCAACTCAAACAATTAAAGTGGAATATCATGAAAAGTTTCCTGTTTAATGAGTGGAAATCAAAATACTGCTTTTTAGACAGGGCCTTCCACAGAATCTCTGCAATCAAAAATTCTACTGTGCTTTTGTAACTTGCTGCTATTACAGCAATTCTATTCTTTATGAATGTATATACTACAGTTGGAAGACTCCAGTGAAGACTTCTTATATCTTGAATCATGGAATGGTTAAGAATTAGAGGGGACCGTAAAGATCATCAAGTTCCAGCCCCCCTGCCACCTCCCTCTAGATCAGGTTGCTCAAGGCCCCATCAGCCTGGCATTGCACATTCCCAAGGATGTGGCTTCCACAACTGCTTTGGGCAACCTGTTCCAGTGTCTCACCACCTTCACAGTAAAGAACTTCTTTCTAGCATCTAATCTAAATTTCCCACCTTTCAATTTAGAATCATTACCCCTGTCACTACGCTCCCTGACAAAGAGTCCCTCTCCAGCTCTCCAGTAGGCTCCCTTCAGATACTGGAAGGCTGCTGTAAGGTCTCCCCGGAGTCTTCTCTTCTCCAGGCTGAATAACCCACCTCTCTCAGCCTGGTATCAGTACACGTGCTCAGTCCTTTAATATATTGTTATGATTGTACATGAGGCCTGGCATGTATCTAGATTTCAACAGTTTGATATACACAGTCTACCTGCAGTTGCTGATTCAGGCAAAAGCTGTGCTGAGATCCAGGAATTTTCAATTTGTCTATGAGAGATGGGGAAACGTCTAAGTCTGCAGTGTATACCAGAGTGAGTATTGGTACAGCTGTGGCAGCAGAAGTAGGAACTACAGATACACTGACAGAACTAGCTTTTCATGTGCCTTGAGTTCTCCAGTAATTCTTGTACAGACAGACTGAGGATAAGGGAGCAACTCTGTCCCAGATACAAATTAGAAATAACCAGCTTCAGTAGTACAGTAACTTTTGACAGATATTCCAGAAAGGATAAGTAAACTCTGCCTCCTCCTTAATAACTTGTTAATTATCAAAGGAAACTAATAACTTCAGGTTGTTTTTTAACTGGGTGTTATGTACAAGGGGGGCACAGTGTAGCACAGTGACTTGCATTTGTCACCATCAGCAGCAGAGCCACATTGATCTAGGAACCTATGATACAGTGAAAGTTACCTTTAAAGTTTCTAAGGGGATAAGACTGGATGATGTGGGAATCATAAGGAGATTCCTTACCTCATCTCCCTCTAACTGAAACTTACATAGGCTGGCAAAAGGACAAGCATAGCTGCTTTATATCAAAATGAAAATGCACAAATGCAACTAAGCAGAACATCAGTGTTTCTCACTGTAACGTGGTAGCTACTGTTTTTAGAGAGGTGCTTCTCTAAATTCACCCAATCAACAGCCTCTGTATAGACGTTTCTGAAGTTGAAAGGAAGGTCATCCTTTTGGCAAGGTTCCTTTAAAATGTAAGGAAACCTGCTTGTAGTGATAGCTGCTGCCCATTTTGTTCATTTATAGTAATGGGAAAACTACCAATTCTACAATGGTAATTTCTTCTTTTTTCAGACTCAAATGAGTCTCAATATTGATAATGCTAAAATTAGATGTGCAAATGTAGTCCAAGGTACATCAGAACCACAGCTCTGTAGTTTGCCAACAGTCTTTTCAAAAGGAGACTGGGACCTGCATTAGTAAAACACAGCTACTTCAGACATTGCCTAGACAGAGTTGTTTGTTCCTTGGGTTTTGCTAACTCTTCTTGAAACTCTCAGTCTGCTGAGTATAAAAAAAAAAAAGGGCTAGGAGAGTTCAGTGAAAAATACCAATGCCTATATTACCTGAACTGTTAACAAGTGTGGCCTGTGGAGATTTGCAACTCCAGTTACCTAGTGGTTGAATAAATACAAGAGCTGGTTGGAGACATGAATTAGTAGTATGATCTAATGAAAAACAGTCCAGTTGCTACAATAAAACTGTAACATGACAACTGGTAATTTAACCACTGGAAATCCTGGCACTGGTATCAACAAACAGNTTCCCCATGCAAGGAAACCTCTTGCATAAATGGCCACCTGCTCTTCTGGGGTTTTTTTGTTTTTGTTTTTTTTTTTCAGATAGTACCTTCACTAGTCAAAATCATCTAGCTATAGGCTTACCAGATTACACTTAATCTGTTCAGTCTCTGCTGTCCTTTTACTAATGAAGTTTTATACAGCTGCACAAAGATGGAGGATTTACCAAATGCATTACACATCATTGAAACTCCATTTCTCATGTCTGCAAGACAGCTGTTCTGAGGGCAGAGATACAAACATAGTAGTAAGGCAAATCATCCAAGCAAGGGTAAGGGTAATTTAAGCCCAGCAAAATCAACTAATGTCTGTGCAAGCAAAGATCAAAGAAGGTGACTGTCTTCCATGAGATCAACCTGTAGGTATGCCAGTTCTGGTCTGAAATGGCTTTCTGCAGAATGGTGGTTATGGTTCCCCACAGCTTCTGGCTCTCACACACAATCAAGAAACATGCTTTCATGTCTTTGTCATTGCTTTACACTACGATTCATGAGTGAGTAAATCAATCAATGTGTTTTGTAATTAAGCAGTATTCCGAAATGCATTTTCTTCAACAGTCAGTATTTTCAAATTTACATATTTTCTGAGTAAAAGACAAAAAAGCAGCTGCTTTTGTTAAAGTCAGTTACTATATTATAAAAATTAGATACATTTAATATAAAAAAAATACAGCATTAAAGTGAGAACCACAGGTGATGCAGTTTTATCATAATCTAAGTTAAGGACAACATTAGACTTTAATTATTGATCAGTCTGGTAGACTACATAGAGGAATCCTTGGTGGCTGAATCTCATGTAATCACGTAGGAGCTATGACAGGTAGGTAGAAGTTAGACCTATCTTCACCTGGGAGTGGCAGCATCATTCTGGCTCACATCTGGCAACTTGGTTTGGAGGAAAGCGTAGATATGTGGCCAGATCTTATTCGTTTCTGTTCCAGAAAAGGATTTCAATAACCCTTTTTCCCTAAGGAAGAAAAAGGAGAAAGCATTACAGAAATCAAATTGCTTAATTATTCCAGGATCTCTACCTTACTTTAATATTGCCTTTAAGATTGGCAGCAGCCTGTGAACGTATCCAATGGAACACCAAGAACAGCCATTAATAACAATGAGAATGCAGACCAGACATGCATTACTGTTCCTGAAGCAGTGAGCTATTGGTGACATCAGATCGTAAAACCAACAGCTGTCCACAGGGTACTTGATAACAAACTGTCAAGGGTAAAAATAAGCAGCAGCAATGCAGTCATACAGCACATGGTACACCGCTGTCATCCAAACAACTGTGACTAACCCAGGTATTGTAAAGTTACACCTCAAGGATCAAGGATGGTGTATCAGAACAAACAAGTCAAACAGGCACAGTCAACTTATTCTGAGTTAGTTCTAGGAGCTAGTTTTATCTGTAAAGTATGTTATGATCAGTAATAGTAATACCTTAGGCCTATGTCTTACTCTAGTGCTTTGAGGCATTTTCACTTCAGAAAGCTACCAAAGTCAGGAAAATTATTGTCAATCCAGAAAAACTCCTCCTCTAAAACTTAACCACCCCAAAGATGGAGCTTCTGGTCTTCTGTTCAACAGTTTTGGTACACCATAATGAACAGTGGCGGATATGGAGACTGAGGAAGGACACTAACTTCAGGGTGTCAAAGAGTTTGTATCTTTTTCTAGGCAAGATAAGACTGCAAAGCTCTACATGGTGACCTACTAATACCTATATATTAAAAGTGTGGTGTTTGCAGTTTTACATTAAGAGAAACTTTGTGTATGTCATTGGCTCTTAAAGAACTAGTAGTTTGTTACCATTCCACAGTGCAAATGGCAGTACTTTCAAATAGCTACTTAATCCCAAAGAGTCTTATTAGGCTGCACTCATCACAGTCCTGTTCTTAGAAAAACTGTAAATGGGGATATAAAAATGGCTGTTCTATTTCTGTATCATTTCTTGACCTCTAGCCCCTATTAGGAGGGCTTCTACTTATATATCCAGAAGATAAAATACTGTTAAATCTTTAAAAAAAAATAAATAAAAAAGGAACTGTCTCTTGTTGCTTTACTAACCGGACCTATGTTGCTTAGAACAGCACTGTAATGTATTGAATAACGCATAGCGCTCTTTACAAGGCTAAATATGGCTGCAGGAGTGGCTGTTCTGCTAAGCAGGCTGCTGAAGAGGTTTCATTCAACAGTGGAAAACACTCATTTTACTGAGTTGATTTCTTACCAAGTTGATGAAGGATACACTGCTACTCACACCACATTCACCGTTGCCAGTATTTCTGTAACTGAAGACATCTCTTCCCTGATACGCTAATGTAGAAGAAGCTTTTAGAATGTGGAAGAGTAGATTTTACTACTTACCGATAATATTCTAGAACTGGTTTTGTTTGGGCATCGTACGCTTGCAGCCTCTTGGTAACCGTCTCTGGCTTATCGTCATCACGCTGAACAAGTGGCTCTCCAGTAATATCATCAATGCCCTAATCACGGTTAAAAGCAAACACTGGTGTGTATTTCTGTTTAAGTATGTTTTGTGTAATTTTCTATTTAAATTATGATCAGTTAGTCGAGGAGTAGATTTCTGCTTATAAAGGCTACTGCCCATATCTTATCTGGAATATAAGATGTTGACTTTCCAATAAGACAGTCCATCAGTTAAAAGTATTTTCTCAATATTGGCAATGAACATCAGGTTATAGTAACTGAATTTGTCCTCTGGGACATTTGTGGAATATGTGAAATAGGTAGACAAAACCTTCACTCATGAGGGAAAACAATTATTGTTGGCAATACATTACTGCGTTAACAGGAAACAAGCAAGAGACCAATTTGAGATTTGTTTGCCAACAGTGAAATGGAGAAAGGAGTTAAGTTAATGGCCTTTTGATTTTAAGTTGCAAAACGGAAGAGCTGTCATTTAGCAACAGCTGTATTTAAAAAAAAATGACATAAAAGCCAGCTGAAGTTTTTCTATGATTCAGTAAATAAAGGTAGGAACCTAATATATGACCTATGACAGCTCCTCCTTTACTGCATACTTCACCCCCAGTTACTGAAGTGTGATTACAGAGTTTTTAAGCCTTGAAACCAGCAATTACTGATGACTGGCACATCTTACGACGGACTATCTCGTGGCATAAAAGTTGGCTCCTTCTTAGATGCACTGAGTTGTGCATCTACAGAGATAATGTGACCCATCACAGACATAAGGGACTCTTTCCTCCTTCTTACACATTAATTACATTCTCAGTAATTTTGATTTTCCCTAGAGACAAGTTTAGTCTGACATTTGGAGTGGCAACATGAGCGATCTTGCAAGTACAAAGCTAATTAGACCACAAAATTATTTCCCCTTCTTGCTTGTGTTCTGGCAGTTTCAGAAAATCAAAAGTTACCAACATTCAGTAAGATTCTCTGTTCATTAAGGTGTGAAGAAAATCTGTTCCAGAATATCTGTATTGTATTGGAGATGGATTTGTATGGTCAAACTTACCTTGTTTACATAATACAATAATTTAAGACACTCAAGCATTTCTTTCCAGCATCTGTGCAGGCAGCCATACTAGCACCTTCATTGAACCTATCAAATATTCAGCCTTCAGCCTTACAGTAACTCTAAAGCCGTAATCTTTTGGTTCTGTTGATTAAGTAAGCATTTTGCAGGCCTGTTAGATAACAGAGACAACTGCATTTCAGCTGTTCAGCTCCATTCCATGGTTTCGATGACATACAGCAATCTACTTTACTACACTAGGATAGGGCTGCTAATTAATGGAAAGTAGAGTGAAGTGTTCCTAATAGCAAAGCTGTTGCAGCTGAAGCCTGCTGTTTGGTAGGTCTGGTAATTCTCTGTTGCAGCTTCCCTCTGCTCTTCTGCAAGTAAAATAACTGTGACTTAAACCACCACATTTTAAGCAATCCAAAGACAGTGTACCCAGTTTCCCACTTCCAGCTCTTATCTGCTTTTTCATCTGGCCTCTTGTCTTGCAACACTCAAATCCAAAAACTACAAGGCTTGCTATACTTCTGATGTAACTTAATAGAGCTTCCAGGTGAAATGTGATGCCACAACAGGCAAGTTATTTAGAGTTAAGGATGGAATACAGCTTAAGCTGAGTTGCATCAAGCTAATCCAAATTCCTCAAAATTCTTAAGGTAACAACTACTGCTCTTCTAGGATGTCTCAAGCCATAACAGCTTTGATCTGTTGAGGAGCTTCCCTGACTGGCAAGCTTCTACATCTTAATTTTACAATATGACAACCGTTGCCTTGAGAATACCCTGTGGTTAAATGTAAGCACAGGGAAAGCATTCAATGGATTCCTCTGAATGATGACTCTGTGTGCTTCCTAGATATAAAGAATGAGTCCTCTGAAGGACAAAAAAGGACACTGCATTTTGGACTGTGCAGGCTGCAGACTTGTAGAACAGGCAAAGAAGATGCCCAACTCCTACACCAGTGCACGAGACTGGGTCTTCCAGATCAGTGAACAGCTTTAACAAGAGCCTACAAAACACTACAGTGTTTCATTCTGCAGGGGTCAAACACATTGCCCATCAGATTGAGCTTCTACCGGTAGCACTAACGTGCCCTGAGAGGCAGGGTTTTACCAGAAAGGTTCTGTGCTCCTAAGAGGTCAAATGAGCCTTTTCCTTCTGAGCTACTGTGTTTTGCAACAACATGTGCAAACAATATTTTACTGCAACACCATACACAATGCAACATTTATTTAGAGCCAACACTCGTGTATTTCTTACATGCATTTTGGGAGGACTGAATTCAAGATTGTAGACTCTGCCACTAGCCGGGTGGATCCAACGTGCTGTGAGCCGACGTTTTATGGTCTCAAATGGCACATCTAGGTCAATCACAGTGTCTATTTGACATGCTTTATCCAGGGCTTCTGCCTGAGCAACTGTTCTGGGGAAACCTGTTTAAAGGAAACAACTCCATAAAAAATCCAAAAGTAGAGCTTATAGCAAGAATTACCTGGATTCAATCATTAAAAATTGTCAGGCAGAAAAAAAAAAAAAAAGCATTATCATACTGTAAAGGTTGAAGAATCATCACATTTTCCAAGTGTTTTTCAGTATGTCATGGCACTTCAACTTGTTAAATGCCTCCTTTCTGTTTCCTCATTTCAGTCAGTTAACAAACACAAAAAAACCACCATACTCTTATGTACTACATGCCAGTATACTGAATAAAACCATTACATACACATTTCAAACAATAAAAGACACAGTCAGTTCACTCAGAGGTCTGGAACAACCTAGAAACATTTGTGACAACTCTTACTTCCGCAGTTGTGTAAGTCTGGCTTAAGGAGGTGACCACTACAAACCTATTTTAAACAGCTGCAGCAAGCCAAGTATATCTACCAGAAGCAGCTCAGGATTAATTTTACATAAAACAATAGCTTTAGAAAGAGTTCTGGAAAGTCTAGTGTATCAAACTATTCTCGGGGATGATGACTGCGATAACAGTCAGGCTGAACAGAAATCTGTCTCTTTGCTTAAAAGACACTGCATTTTGCCCCATGAAATCTATGGCTCTGTTAGTGTGCCTTCAAAGGTACAGGTTACTACTAGAGAACTCTAGTGGAACTTAAGAAGACAGCAGGGGAGGAAACAACGAACAAGAAAATCAAGGTCTCCACAAAGAATTTAAAATGAAAAAATGACTGCAGAATACCAGTGGTCAAAGCTATAGGAGAACATGCTATTGCACCACAGATTCACTGGTATAATACCTCTACCCACAAAGCTCTTGCACAGACTCATGTTCATCAGGAGTTTGTAATTTTCATCATACTATACAAGTAAACTTCTCCATAAAGGCAAGTTATGATAGGCACAAACTTAAGAAACTCTTTTTTGCATAACATTGGTTGATGGGTCCAGTAAGGAACCAGGCAATTTAATAACTAGCCTTAAAACAGAAAAAAAACCCCAACCCACCTTCATGGTCTTAAGGCTACTGTGTCTTGTCTAACACAACACAAAAGAAAAGAGTTGATTAACTCAGACCAAGCTCTCTCTAGCACATTAAGTCTGGTGCACCTGGTTTGCATCACAGTCATCAGCTGTGTTTATCGTACTACTGTTATGTTCACATTATCTCATGGAAGTGCTCCTAAATGTTAAAAGCAGAGGGACAGCCAGGACTCCAGCACTAATGTTCTTTCTTACTATTGACAAGCTAGTCAGCCACCGCACATCTTGGATATGCAGTTTGAAAATCAGTTTGCTTTGGGACTTACTAATGAGAAATTCTCCCAACAAATTTAACTGCACTTACAAAAGCATTTCATTGAAACTGAACCACCATTGCTGCATACTCTGTTTTCTTGGTACAGAAAAAACAATAATCTACAAGATCTAATGAATTATGAAGAACCAAAGAACACAAAGTGCCCTAATTATACAGCACGTTAGTCTAAGTTGATCATACCTCCCAATACATGACTCTGATTGCTACACCTACTATAAATCTAGAAGCCACCAACATATCTAAGACAGTGGAAATGGGTATTTGGCTAAGTGAGCACTCAGGCAGCTCAGCAACTATTTAGTTTGACTTAGCTGACCTCAGCTGTTTGTTCTGTGTTGCAGTTATCAAACTAAAGACTAGTTAACACATTTCAACAGAACAGTGTTCCTACATAGCCAATTACGCCAGAGCTATCCCTAGTTTAATTCACTGAGTCTCGTTAAAAATGCTGACGCAGACAAACTTTCTGCTTCAGAAGTTTAAAGACAACAGGACATTAACACGTAGCAGAAGTTGATTTATTCTTTTACAGTCTCCACATCATCTGCCTACAAAGAGTTGCCAGTGTGCCCAGCTACACTGCTATACATCCAGACGGACAAGGCTGGAACCGTGTGTACGTACGACCTGGAACTAAAAAAAACCAAAACCAAAAACCAAACCAACAAAACACCTGCTTGATTGATTACATTTTATTGTACTGTTTACCATGGGAATTAAGCCTTTGTTCTCACTCAGGAGGAACGTAACTAAAGCCACCAGAACAGATCACTATGCTAGAAACAATTATAATAAAGCACTAAGGGATAGAGAGCACTGGGGAGTTTTCACTCCCTCTACATAAAAAGCCACACCAACACCATTTTTAGTTTTATCTACTGAGACAGGTTGCAACTAGAATCTGGAAACACACACATTTAGCCTAGACAGTATCTTTGTGCTGTGCATCCAACTGTACTCCCGTGGACTGGGGTAACAAGGGCCATTCAGTCCACAAAGATAGTAGCAAACGCATTTCTTCCCTACTGTGAATACTGAAGCAATGAGCTTACTCTGCAGAATTGCAGAACTATTCACCGTAAAAAACAGAACCAAAGAAGCAAATGAAAGAGATCCTTTAGAGCGCTTAAACCGTTTTTTTTTTTTTTAGTGCTTTATTATATGCTACACAGCTGCAGTCCTTGCTTCCCATACTTACCTTGTTGCTCTGTCACCTATCACTCTATCATCTATACCTACCTTCCTATTTAAATAATTCCTCTGCCCCATTCTTCAAAGGTATTCCGAATTCCCAAAGGACTTTAACAAGAACAGGCTTTAGAAAAAGAACCTCCTCAATGCATGTTTTAAAGGGGAAATAAAGCACCTGGGTTACCAGAACTGCCAGTTTTTAAATTTTTCCAGAGTGTGGAGCTAGCCTTTTCAACATTAATTAAGCATCCCTGTAATGCTCTGAAGGCAGAATGCACTGCAGGCATTTAACAGCCAAAAAACCTGAGGCAGACTAGCTGCTGAAGGCTTCGCAAACAAGCTGGCAAGAAATACCACCCAGTTGCTATGACTTGAGAATGGCCACCACAGTGTAGCCACCCACAAGTGACCAAAAAACTCCAGTGCAGTTTTTCTCTCCATATATAGTGATATCCAATATGCTAACTTACCATCCAGTAGCCAGTTGTACCGATCCAGACCTTTCAATTCACTCAGCATTAGTCGTGTCATGATGTCATCTGGAATAAGCCGCCCTTGATCAATATAGGACTCGGCCAGGATTCCAACTTCTGCGAAAGTAATAGAGGTTGCATTACACTATCTCTGACCTCCAGCGAGTGAAAAAAAGCCCACATGCCTGCAAAAAATTTGTTTTGATCAGGGTGGTGCAGAACAGTACAGCTGTAAACAAGACAGTCAGTATGCTTGCTGAAATTCAAAAACAAGTGACCAGTTAGGATCTGATCATGCAAACATGCGTCAAATTAATTTGACTGGTCCGTAGCTCTGCAGATGGCAACTTGGCATGCAGCACACCTCTGTCCTCACACTGTCCAAATAATTTCCCCATGGAACTGACTAACCTTTAATACCCACCATTTCGCCTACTGGCTTTCTAAAATGCCATTCATGCATCAGAGTTCCGGATATCACACCATGCTCCTACATGGCATGCAGTCGTGTGCTGCAGTTCACCCAAATGGTGGAACTAGCCGTGAAGAAACTTATTTGCCTGGATTGTGTCCTTGGCACAAAGTCTCCATGTCCTTCGTTTATAAAACAATTATCCAATAATGTAAATCACCCAGAATAGCAGCTGGATTGTTTTTACTGTGGATCTGCAGAAGCCTTTACTTGCAGCCAATTTGGGTCTAGTTAGAGTAAACTAAACAGAGGAGAAAATGGGATGGACTGGCATACCAACACAAGACATAACCACTTTCAGGAGAAAGCACTGGAGAATGCCAATCCCATCACTTGATGCAGTATTGAAACATGCAATACCACAGAGGCCTTTCTTCAAAAAACCAAGAAAGTAATAAAAGGACAATTTCCTCTTATTGGGTGTTCACACCTAAAAAAGTGTAAGCATAATTTAGAAATAGGTGCTGTGCACCTTGGTCAGACTTCTAATAATCATCACAATGTGTAAAAGAGTCAGACTCCAGTGCTTCAGTCCTCCAGCACATCACAGACTGGAAAGGTGACAGTCTGTCTGGGTACAAAGCTTTTCCTCACCTCCTTTATTCAAAGCCAGCACGTCAAACCTCTCTTATTATTCTAGTGCACTTTGAACTATGTACCCTGCAAGCGTAGGCCAGGAGGAGGAATAAATTACATCTACGTAGTTCAATGTGCACTTGATGGCTTGGATCTGTTACTGATTCATGGTGCAGCACTGCTCTAGCCACAGGGATCTAAGAATATGCACAAGGCAAGGCTGATAGAGAACGGTACTAATGTATTGTGGAAAGACAAATTAAGTTTTGGGCCCAGAGAGGTTTAGAGTATGGCAAGCTGTAAGGCACACAGGTCCTATTATTAGGCCAACAGAGCTGGAAACATGCTGCCTCTCTATAAACTTCAGGTTGTTTAGAAAATTGTTACAAAAGAAGAAAACCAGGAACAACTGTTCCCAAATAGTTATATTAGGACAAAAAGTTTGTACACTAGACCACAGCTGCTCCTTCCCCCCTGCATTTGTTGGGGATGGGATTTTGTGAGGTTTTGTTGTTTTTATTTTGTTCTGTTTTTTCAGCTTGGGTCTGAAACCACTACAGGAACAGCAGTCTTTGGAATTAAAGGCAACACAGGTTTCTTTCCTGTCTAGGTGGAAATGTGTATCCATGTTTCAAGGTTTTTCAAAAGGTTGGCATGATCTAGCCACATTACAGCAAACAAGCTCTACACATATGCAGACAACAGGTTGCTCAGCGTAAGAGAAGTGGTCACAGACTCTCTCCACTCTCCAAAACAGCACATGACAGTAACCGCAAATGGCTAAGGACACTCACGTGTTCAACAGGTTTTTTCAAAGTCCATTTTCACAAGACAGCAAATGGCAAAAGCAGCACCATATCACCATTGTTAATTATATTTAATTTTCCAAGTGTTTTAACTTTGCAGGGAACAGGGAATCACAGGAGTCTTCTATTGTCATCAAAACCCGTAAACCCTTTGCCTCAACTAAACTTGTCAAAGCTGCCCGAGTTCCCTCTTAGTCCCTCTTCCTCCTTCAGTGTATTACTCGGGCTACCTCAGTATTCATCTCAATCCTTTGGGGACCATTTCTGCAACCAGTGACTCACTTTCAATAAAATTATGACAAAGCTTCACCTGGGTTAATCAGTGAATGAAAAACTCTGTAGCAGATTTCCTGTAAGTTCTGTGGTAGCTACTCAGAGCAAACTCCATCGTATCTAACTCCCTCCACTGGCTTCCCTCCTCCTCACATCAACAGTTTTAAAGGGACTGCTACACTCCCATTTCACATTTTCATTCTCCTTCACATTCTTTCATCTGTTGAACTCACCTAGAACACTTTGCCAAATCACTTTTCTTTCCACTGCTTCATGCCTCCCTCCTCAAATGGGGTATTCCCGCTCACAATTTCTGCTTCTTCTTACATACCCTTCAGCTTGATTCTGGTGCTCTTTGACCTTGCCTCCAAGACATACTGAAAGAGCATAAAAACCTGAAGTGTTTAGTATGTAACACATTTACTTGGTCTTCTGGAACACCTTCCCTTCTCCCTAGGTCTTACACTGAAAGTTCCTAACAACAACAATTACGGTTTTGTGACTCTCTGTAAATAAAAACTTATGCTTGCACAACCATAGAGACAGAAAAAGCATGAATGCGATCATATATGCTTGCAGAGGTGGTGCTCCTAGCAAATGTTTAACTTACCAGTATCAGCGGTAGTAAAGTCAGTCAACTAAGCCAAAGTCATTGTTCTTACAGAGCAAACAGAATTTGTGTGAAAAGAGATGTAGAAATCACAACTGATTTCATAATACAGATAATTTTTCACCCTCAAACATACTTATAAGCCTCCAGAACCAAGACTGCCAGTTATCTAACCATTATACTGCAAAGATGCTTACAAGTGAAAGTAGCGCTCTGCAGCTTCAAGGTGGTCTTACATGGCATCTGAAATGGTTCTTACAAGGTTTTTGACCCCATCGTGAAAAAAAACAGATGCGGATGTCAGGAGGGGATTTTTCATTACTGCAAAAATCCATCTGAGAGAGGGCTTGTGGCATCTCAGCAGAATACCAGAGGTCAAGCCAGGACAATATGCTAAGTATAATTCACATCGTTACCCAATACAAGCAGCTCGGTATGCAAACACAGACCATGCTGAAACCTAAGCGCAATATCAATTTGTTGTAAGATAATAGTAATAATAATTTTAAAAGCACACAGTCAGCATTTTGAAAAATTTTCCCACTGATTTTGGAAAGCACCACTATAGCTATGCACTCCAGTTCAAGACAAGGTCTTCTTATTTTGGAATAGCTGGTAGTTCTAGTTGCCTTTATATCTAGCCAGCTATAAGAAATCTGTCTTAAAGTCTTAACACTTAGAGCTCCTCCTCTTGCCCCATGTGTTAAAAAAACCCATGAATACTGTTCCCCTTTCAAGACGTTTCAGCTGCAGAACTAATCAGAGACACCGAACGAAACCAAAAAAAA
>VXBJ01002738.1:320332-354642 GCA_013400055.1 Nycticryphes semicollaris | reverse complement strand
GGGCTACAGTCTTGCCTAGTCACCTCCCCCAGACCACCCCTGCCCCGGCTGGAGAATCGCCTCCCCGAGCCCATCTGGGCGCAGGTTTGGTGGATGTACATCCCCATTAGCCCAATCTGATGCACTTCAAAGCTTGGAGCAGAGCCCAGCTCCAGGCCCTGGGGCAGGAGCCACCTGCCCTGGGGACATTAGTGGCAGGCAGGGGAACATGCGGGCAGCCCGAGCTAGTGGTGGGGATGGTGGGAGATTCCTCCGGGAATCTGAGCTTCCCATAAAGGGGCCGGTTCCGGGAAGGTATTGAGGCTGCGATGCTCCGCACCTGAGGCATCAATGGGACCATTAGGAAACCATTCAAGCCTCCTGGGAACCTTTTTGTCTCCAGCCAGGTCTGCTTCCACCCGACGGTGATTTTGGGATTCTTCTCCCATCCGAGTCCACAATTGCAGGGTCATTTGCATCTAAAATGGGAGCCGGGCCCTTTAGCAGCTCGTCTGCTCCTGATAGCCGGGGCTGGGTGCCTGCCCCGGCACTAAACCCGCTAATGCAATCAGCGGGGCCGGAGGCTTCTGCATATCAAAGGTCCCGGGCTCTCTTATAGCAGCCTCCCGGCCACAAACCTCCCCTCCGCCACCTTTCATCACTGCCGGGGTGGCTGTCACCCGGTTCGTGGGAGCCCCCGGCTGCGGGGGAAGCCCAAGGGATGGAGAAGGGCCACCCTGGGTGCTGGAACGGGGGACACAGCTACGTCCTTGCCTGCACCCCTCTCTAGCACCCCGCTGTTGAGGGTTCCTTCCTCATAGGGCTGCATGTCCCCATGCAGGTCGTGGCTGTGGACAGGGCTATGGGGCCAGTACGGGCAGGAGTGCCCACAACCACCCTGACTCACATGTAGGGTTAGGAACAACATCCAAAAGGAAACTGGCTGGGGCAGCCATGGCCCACATTCCCTGCACCAGGGAGTGGCACCGTCCTCATCCTGCTGCGAGGTGTCCCTAGGGAAAGGACCAGCAGCCCCAGTGGCACATACCGGCAGGGAGAGCACCGTTCGGCATCCACCTAACGGGGTGCCAGGCACTGGAGGCTGGACTGGGTGGGACAGCCAGCACCCCAGGGTGGCCTGGCTGTGGTTGCTGCATCTCCTGAGGCGAGCTCGCAGATGGACTAGTGTCTCCTCCTCTTGGGAAAGTGATTTCCTCCTTGTTCATCCTCTCTGCAACCCCCAGGCTGCTGCCCCAAGAACCTTCCCTGGGTGTGGAAAGGACACTGCCCCATGGCCCAAGGTGGCATCACACTGCACCTGCAGGCAGGACAGACCTGAGCCATCCCCGCATCTAGAGAGATGTTCTGGGTGTTCCCACAGTGTGGGCTGGTGGCCCTACACCTCCTGCTCAGGAGGAACCCAGAGACCCCTTGGGTCACTGTATAATTCTCACCATAGGCAGCTACTGGCGACAAAGCTCTTCCTGGACAAGTTCTCCTAGTGTCTATCTACAGCAGTGGAGGAGTGCTCTTGAAGGGACACGAGGAGCCCTAAATGGTGGCACAGGGCTGCTGCCTGAGCTACCTTGGCGCCGTCTGGGGCGCTGGCCCATGTCTCCTGGCCATCAGTCATCTCTCATGGCAAACACAGCTGTTTCCCCATTCTTCTCCATAACTCATTGGGGTGCCAGCTTTGGTGCCAGTGACTGTTGCCATATGGTGCTGATGTGTACACAGTGCCTGGGTAGGCACCACGTGGCATGGGTGCTTGTGCTCGGGGGACCCAGCACCCCCCAACCATCTGCACCCATTTGCAAGGAGCAGGGTGGGGAACACCAGGTGTCTGCACAGGGGACAAGGCCCCACCGCTGCCTGCCCCAAGCCTGATCTGGCCTGCTGGCGATGGGGACAGGCTCCTGGCATGGTCAGGAGCCCTCTGTGTGCTGGGGAAGGAGACTTTGGGACAGGGGAGTGGGTTTTGCCATTCCTGTTGATTACTTGGTGCTGCCCGGTGCGACCAGGGAGTGCAGTGGGGTACCAGGCAGCTGTGGCGGTCCCACCTCTGCAGGGAAAGCTGGCAGTGACTCACTGCCCTTGCTGGCACTGCTTGCCAGGCAACTCCTCCCGCACTCATTCCCTTGGCTCCCTCCAGCCCCTGTGCTCTCCCCATGGCAGTGGCTACAGTCCCAGATCCTGTGGGGTGCTGGGAGGATGCTGGCGGCGATGGCTGCCACCCATGGGGGACTTCCCCTGGGCCTGGGGATGGAAGGACCCCATGCCTTGTAGCAAAGACTGCAGCAGTCCTGCAGCCAGGCAGCTGAGCACTGCTTGTCACCCTGCTCCTACGCCCTGGCTTGGTAGCGCCAGACCTGGGATACAGGATCAGAGAAAGTCCCCCTCCTCTGCTTTTTCCCCTTTCTGGGCGCAATATACATACAACCCGACCCACAGGGTCACTCTATCCCCTTGCTCCCAGGTGATGCACATAGGGCAAGGAGAGAGGGAGCCCTTTTGAGGCTGTTCCTGTCCCCAGAGCAGTGCCTGGGGTTGAGCAGAGCCCTGGGCATCCAACCCTGGCTGCCCTGCGGCTCACAGGGGTGTGCGCATCCTGGAGGAAGGATGCAGGCATCATGTCAACGCATCCAAGAAGGATAGAAAGTCACGTCCAGATGCATCCAGCTGGTCAGCCTCCATTTTGGGAAGGGGCCTCTGGGTCAAGGTGGGTAGAGAGGGATGGGGCAGCAGGCAGGAGGTGGGATGAGGAGATTTATGCCCAGGGTCTGGCAGCAGGCAGGCAGGGGGGGGAGCTCTGCCTGCCCCAGCCATCTTGCACCAGTCCTGTGGGCACCTGAGCTCCAGGGGACCTGCACTAGCTCCCAGCTGGCACCCCCAGGCTGCAGGAGCGCTGTTGATCATTTGCATTTTTGGGGGCTTCCCTGCAGTCCTGCTCCATCCTGGGGGCTGGGTATGTTGAGGGGCAGAGCAAAGGGATCAAAGGGGCGGGGGAGAGGATCAGCTCGTGAGTTGTGGGTCATTATCTGTTATTAACATCTGTAATCTCCCAAAGAGCAAACTGAGATTTACAGCCTGTTATTAGGCTGTTACTCAACCTGTTGTGCAACAGCTCAATTTAAAAAAAAACTGAATGTGATTAATAGCCCGCTAACAAGGGGGAAATCTCTCCTATTTAATTCAAGCAGCTTCTGCCTGGGCACTCCAGGAGAGTATGGACTCTCAGCCCAGGTTCCCAGGCTGGCTGCTGGTCTCCTGTTGGCATCCCCCTGGGAGCCCTCATGCCACAGGACACTGGTGTTGAATGGGGGCCCTGGGGTCCTTCTCCCCCTGTCAGGGTTCTGGGATTCCGAACACATTGGAATGTAATCACCGCCTTCTCCCAGCACTGGCTCCATGCAAAGCGGGGTCCCAGCTGGTCCCTGGCTGTCCCTTATGGTCACCTTCTGGAAGAGGTGGAAACTCTGAGTCAGCTGCCGTTCTTATCCAAGCATCTCATCTTTTGTTTGGCCGTGACTTGCACCTGACTCACTTTGACCCCACAGCTTCCTGCCCTCCTGCCTTTCACTGCCTGTGGTCCAGAGGGTGCCCTTTGCCCCTAGACGTCCTTACCCTGGCTATGGCTTCACCTCTTGGCTCTCACCCCCTTTGCCAGGCACTTGAAGCAGTCCTGCCTGTAAGCACCTCTGTGGCCCCAAGATCACTACACTGGGAGTGCTCCCTGGTTCCTGAAACCCTCTGCCCCTGGCTCTTCACCTTTCCAAGCCACCCATGCAAGGACAAGCAGGCAAGTGTCACATGGCTGCTTCCCCAAACCCAAACCTCTAGACACTGTTTATATCCCACCTGGTCCCCAAGGACCTGTCACTGGTCCAGGAGGGTGCCACCAGCAGTCACGGGTAGAAGAGAAGTTGCCAACAAACCTCTTGTGCTTTGCAGCCTGGATTCAGCTTCTGCCACGCATTCTGTCGATAGCCTCCCTCAGCTGGCTTTTGACCCGGTGACTGAGCACTATGGTTAATTGGATTGCAGCTGGCCCCATTCCTTCCCCTGCTGCCATCCCAAGTCCTGCCTGCGCTCCTGGGATGCTCTAGGAAAGATGCCAGTTGGGACCCACATCTCTGCATCCTTTCCCTCTCCCTGAGGCATTAAATCCCTTGGCCGCTTCCCTTTGGGCACATGCTAGCCCTGCCCAGAAGAACTGAAAAACTTTACACTTGATGGAGAGCTGTTGCTCTCTGGTCCTGTGAGGTCTTCTCCATCCCCAGTTGAAGGTAACATTGCCTGCAAATGCCAGTGGTCCAGGTTTTGCCAGCAACAACCTGTCTCCAGGGCCTTCTGCTGCCTGTCCCAGGTCGTTGAAGGCCCCTGGGAGTGGAAAAGCATCTCTTGAAACCTCCAAATGACACCTTGGGAGGCCCGGGGGTTCCTGGGCAGCTTCTTCCAACAGCAAGAGGTTTGTTCAAGAGCAAATACACCTGGGGAGGGGCTGGGTCTGAGCTGGGGGTCCTGCAGGGTGCTGGTAACATGGAAAACATCCATGGGGCAACGGGGCAGTGGCATGTCACAGTGGGACACACTGTGACTGGGGTCTGCTCTAGCAGCTTTGTTTTACACTGCCCAGGAGCTGCCACCTGTCACTGTCACCCAATGCAGTGCGGCTGTGGCAGGCAGGGGCTGAGCCCGTGGCCCCTGGGCTCCCAAAACCACCCCAGCCAGCTGCCGGTGCCAGCTGGGCAGGTGGCCGCACCATGCCAGTGTGCCACACGGTTGCTCAATGCTGCAGAGGAGGGTGAGCTGAACCCGTCCCGGCGACCCACGCACTTAATTAGGGCCTTTGTGGCGCCTCGTCAGCAGGGCGCACTTGCTGCCCTGGCCGAGCGTCGCTGTGCGCTTCACGCGGCGATGGAGCCTGGCTGTGCTGGCAGGCCTGGCCCTGCCTGCATCTCACGTGGCGCGGCGGCCGAGCTGCATTTTCCACATTCCTCTCAGCTCTGAGTCACCGGCACCTTCCCTGCCAAAACCTTTACCTTCGCCGGGCCGTGTTGGCAGCCCGTGCTGGCTCCAGTGGCCATGCATGGCTCCATTCAAGGTGATGGATGCCTGTTACCGTGTGGACTCTTCTGGGTGCCCTCCCCCGCCCCGGGCTTAGGTTCTGCACCAAGGAGCCCAGCAGCACAGGACCCCTGCCCTTGGAAAGCTTCATTGCTGGTGGTCCTGCACTACCCAGGGAGCACCCATGCTTGCCCCTTTTGCCCCAAGCAGCCTGGCAAAAGGGTTCACATCTATTGGCCACAGGACCCTGGCTCTGGGCACCAACAGGCAGCCTCAATAACCTCCTGCCCCGGCTCACTGTACCTGACTCTTTCGAAGAGTGCAGCCATGCTGCCAGAACCTCACCCTACCAGCAGCCAGCCTGTCCCAGCCCCAGCTCCTGCTCACAGCCACCTGCACTGTCCCATGTCCCCACCTGGGCATGCCAGGAGTGTCACCCATGACACCAGGGGTGGCCTGGTACTTGCCATTGTAGCTGTCACTGAGGCATTTGGCACACAGCAAGCGCTTGGCTAGTGGCATCATGTACTGGGGAAGCCACGGGGACAAAGAACAGAGGGAGGGGACACTGGGTCAGCACAGGGTAAGGATGGTCCCTGCCTCCTGCCTGACTCCAGCAATCCATCTCTGCCACCCCCCCTGCCTTCTGCCCCGGCCAAGGGCTGCAGGTGGCCAAGGTCTTCTGGTAGCTTCTGCCCAGGAGAGTTCATGGGACCCTACATCCTATATCCCCCCCTCCAGCAGATCCCGAGGATGGCTCACGACCTGCAAGGAGTGTGCATGCCTCTCCCACTGCCTACCCATCCCTCCTGGCATGGCACTCCCCAGATCTGCTCTGGGGTCCAGTAAAGCTGCACCAAGGATTGCTGAGACCTGCTCTGGCAGGGGGCTGAGGTGTGATCACCCCCCGCCAGCATGGCAGCGACTCCCACCCTTGCTGCCCTCCCACAGGACCATGGGCTCATTCTGATGTCAATGTGTGCAGTGGATTTGCCAGGTCGTGGCTGAGCCCAGAGCAGCGTGACCATATGGGTGGAGGCCACGTGGGTGGAGGACAAATCTGTGTGGCCAACATGCCACAGCACCTCACCAGCCTCATGCTGGGACAACCCTGGGGGGACCAGCCAGATGCAGGGGTCAGTGTTCATGGGGGACATCAAAAAAAAAGTGGAGAAATGGTCTGGGGGTGTCTGTGGGAATGTGCCACGTGTCCACGCCCCCACGCAGCTTGCAGACACGTGCAAGCCCAAACTGAGTTGTGGGGCAGGTGGAAGAGTGGGGTGATAGGGTGTGTGGGTACGTTGGGGGTTTGCCTGCGTGAGGGGTATGCACGTGGGGCATGGGGGGCAGAATCCACGGTGTGGGGTCTGCGTGGGCTCTTCATGGATGTGGTGGGTGTGCGTGATATGTATGTGGTGTGTATAGCCGTGTGTAGGGCACGTGTGCAGTGTGTGCACGGGCGCGAGGGGTGCACACACGTTCAGATGGGGCACCTGCAGAGGTACATGTGTGTGTATGGGATGCTGGTGTACACACAGCGTGTTTGGGGGGTGCGTGTGTGGGGAGGCCTATGCCCGTGTGTGGGATGTGCAGGGATGTGCACAGCCCCTGCGTAGTGGGGAGGACAGTGGGGTGACCTGCCTGTACACACAGGGGCGTGCACTGCAAGGTGCACGTGGTGTCAAGGGTGTGTGTCCATCCAGCGCCACACACTTACACATGCAAGTGTCCCTGGCAGCAGTCCCCGGTGTGCAGCGGTGTGCCGATGAGAACCGCTGGCTCACTTGGCAGCAGGTTGGTGAGCTCTCGTGCGAGCAGGTGGCTGAGGAGCAGCCCCAAGCCCTTCCTGGTGCCTCTCCCTGCAGTGGTGGCTCCAAACCGTGACACAGGGGCCGGGCTGTCTCTTTCCGGCTCTTTCTCAGCCTGTCGGGCCAGTCGTGTCGGGTCTTGCCACGATTTCCCGGATGGCTGCTTGGCACCTGCCTCTTCCCTGTCCGGATGGGCAAGTTCCTGGAGCATCGAGATGGGGTAACAAATCCCCCTGGCCCTTGCCCTACCTCCCCAGCTCCATCACCCAACTCTGCCATGCCATCCCGGTGCTGACCAGCTTCCTGCAGTGCCACAGCCGTCCTGCCTGGGTGATGCTGGGCAGGTGGCAAGGGAGCAGGACTGCAAGTGCAGGGTGGGCACTGAGTCACGCCAGGACCGGGGTGTGTGGGGAGAAACCTGCTGCCTCTCTGAAGGGTGGTTGAGGCTGCTGGACTGGCTGGGCAAGTCAGGCCCAGGCGGGCAGCACGGGCGCCGTTCGTTTGCCGCTGTGACTGGAGGACGTGCTGGGAGGACTGGTGCTGGTGCGGACAGGAATCTCCTGGTGCTGGAGCCCAGGAAGAGTCACTCATTGGGGTTGGGATAAGGGCAGGGGCTGCCCCGGGCTGGGAGATGCTGGGCAGGCAAAGCCAGGCTAGGATGGCTCCAGTGAGCCAGGCTCTCCATCCCTCTACGCAGGATGGTACTGGACACACGGGGATGCTCAGCCTCACTAAAGGGCCAGACCTTTGGACAAACTCAAGCTGCCCATGGAAAAACCCTTCCCTGCCCAGAGCTGACCGCAGCTCTGCACTGGGGGTGAGGACACGTTTTTGAGCAGAGGGTGTAGCTGTGACGGCAGGTGGGTGCATGTGAGCCGCTTGTCGTGCTGAGCCCTGCCATGCTTCGCTGTCCCCACAGCCTGCCCAGGGCAACTCAGGTTGTGCCACCACTCCTGTCCCAGCAGCAGGACAGCTCACATGCCCATTCACCCACCCCTCCTTCTGCACATGGGGAAACCAAGGCAGAGAGCAAGGCAGAAGAAATATGCTGGGTTAAGCCCTGGAGAAGCCATGGGCACCAAAGCCAGCAGCCCTGCCCAGCCCCACACAATCCCAGGGCATTATTCAGGGTTGGAATGTGAGACTTGGGTATTGTGGCAAAGCCAGATCTATTTCAGGGTCCCTGGCAGCCAGGACACTGTCCTGGAGACATCCACGCCCAAGCCATGCTAAGCTGTGCCTGCATGCCCTCCTCTTGGCCATGCCAGGCAGGATAAGGACTCTTGGTTAAGGCAGGGAAGGTGCAGGCCCCCAAGCATCCCTACCTGCTCCGTTTATTCCCACAACCAGTGATTAACATTTCTGCCGGGGTCTGTAATTACCCACACATCTCCCCACCTGGAGCAGGGGCTGCCTGGAAAGTGCAGGGGCAGTCCAGGTCTCAGTGGGGCAATCCCATAACATGGAGACAGGGGACCCCAGGGCTAGAAGCTCCCCCTGGTACCCTTTCCAGACCCAGGGGCTGCATCCCCACAGTAGAGCTGTAAGGACTCCTCTCATCTCAAGCTTTTCCAGGATTCCCTCATGTGTGGTGTCCTGTGATTTGCTGTGCAGGTACAAGGGCAGGAGATAAGTAATGGGAACACCACCTGGGCAGCCCATGGGATGAAGGAGTGGGTCTGGTCAGCCCGACTGCTGAGTTAGGGTCTCCTCCCTGAGCAAGCGAGGCCAGATCCTGGCTGGCAGAGGAGGGATAGAGCCCTGTGGTGCCCAGAGGCTGGGCCCTTGAGCTCTGCTCTCCATCCCTAATGACTTCCCTTCCATTCCTTCATTTGACATCTGGTTAATAGGCCTCATAGCTCCTGCTGGGAAGGCGCTGGGAACCAAGTCCTGCTGTGGTTGTAACCCTTCCCTACCCAGGCTCCCATAGCCTTCCCTGCATCCTCTCTTTGCCAGCACCCAGAGAGTGAGGATGCACCAGCGATAGAGCCCCAGATTTTGGGGACATTGACAAGTCCAGATGCCCCAGTGGACCAGGATGTGCCCAGCTCCTATGGTCCCATCCACTGCCAGGAGTGTCCTGGGGAGTGGGTTGGGGTAGAGTTGGAGCAGCCGTGTTTGGGAGACCCAAGAGTCACCACGGTCCCCACAGAGCAGCAGGGGTGTGTGTGCAGGGACAGGGGACAACGAGATGGAGGTGCACAGGAGGGGCTGTGGCAGGGGCCAGGCTGCACCCTGAAGTGGGTATTTTGAGGGGCAGCTCTGCCCATCACAGCCAGTGGTGATTGCCTGGCAGGGCCAGGGACTGTTGTGGTATAAAGCAGCAACTGCATTGCCCCAGATGGGACAGCAGCGATTTGCACTGCTGGAGGAATGTACTCCTGGGTGCCAGAGGGTGGCAGAGGCTGGCACACCTGCACACATATGTGCATGGGGCTGTAGATGCCTGGCATACACAGGGATGTGCAGAGCACAGGCCAATTCCCTGCAGCAGTATCTGTGTGACATCTGCAGCCCCCTGCCCTGGCTCCAGTGCCAGAGGATTGCAGCGGTGTTTAGGGCAAGAGTGCTGGACACCAGTGCCCCAATAAGCCCATGTTGTTCCTGTGGTCCCCCACACTGGGTGCTGGGGCTTTCACCTCACCCTGTGATGATGCTCCCCCGGGGCCAGGACAGGTAGAGCAGGATCCCGGCCTCAGCCTGTCATTTCGTCTCTAATTGGATCCCCTGCTGTTCCCCTTCATCAGAGCTGAATGAGGGGCTGGCTAAAGAGGGGAGTGTGATTAGCGGGGCAGGGGGCTGGCTCTGGGCACAGGGAGGCTTCCCTGGGCTGGGTAATGACAGGCTTTTGTCCCCTCTGCTCCTGCTCCTGACAGAGGCAGGTGGATGAGGATGCCTGGGGCAAAGAGTGGGTACCAAAAGGGCTGAACTCAGCAAGTCCTGTCCGTTCCCAACCCCCTGCAGTGCTGTGCTAAGGGGATGCCTCAGGTGCAGGAGTCTGGCCTGGGGACCCAGGAGTCCTGGCTCCAGCTCAGCTGTCCAGCCCCATTATGTTCAGTGGGGGGATATCCCCAGCATTGTTACCTCCAGGCCTGGAGATCCTGTTCCTGGCTGGGAAACCCATCCAACCATCATGTTGTGTCTTGGGACACCACATTTCTAGTGGTCAGGCTGTATCCAGCAAGGGTAGATGCCTGGACAGCAGGGTCCAGCCTGCATCATCCCAAGGCCAGAGCAGCATGGAGTGCAGAGGTGAATGAGGCCAGTTGCCCTCCACACTGCTCACCCGCACAAGGGCCAACACGGGGACACATATCAGTCGGCACTATTGGGGACACATATTTGAGCTTTATGGCTGCTGGGACACAGGTACAGTGTCTGGCTCTGCTTGGGCTGAGCTGGATGCCATACCCAGGAGCATGACTAGTTCACACCCTGCTGTGGGTGCTGAGCGTGCTCTCAGGCCTTTGGGGACAGAGTGCAGGTCCCCACATTAGCCAGGCTCACGCAGACAGCACTCAGACACAGTTCAGCCCTGACAGGGTCCTGCACCCTGTGAGGCTGCAAGAACATGGAGAGCCCAAGCTGGACACAGGGTGTGCACAGGCAGAACCCTGCAGTGGGACGCACCTAGGACACCAGCCGGGCACCATGCCTGCAGACTGGCAAACAAGCTGGTATAGAGGCAGACAGATCGCGTGCGACAGGCTGAGGATAATTCACTGCTCCGGAGGAGAGAAATCCTCCACCTGGAAAGGAATCTGCCCCCCCTCCACCCTCAGCCCAGGAGGCTGCAGGGCCTGGAGGGGCAGGGAGGGGTGCGCAGGTGGGCTGCTGCGCCATGAGCTTGCGCAGGCAGGGCAGGCAGCCCCCCTGGCTGGGGCAGGGCACTCACAGTGCTGCTCTCCATGATGAGGACTCCTCTGCCCCATGGACTTGTGGGATGCTGGGGAAAAAGCCATGGTCAGTGCCAGCTGCTCACCCACCCTGCACCACCTATGCACACTCACCATGGCCAGCACGGTCCCTGTGGTAGTGGCACGTGCCTCAGCAGCTCCCATCCCTGCATTTGGGTGGGAAGATGATCTGGGCAGGACACAGAGAGATGCCCCAGCAAGGTGCAGTACATGCATAGCTGTGGGAAGTGGCTGTGCCAGGCAGTGCTGAGAGGGCTGGGAGCCGGAGCGGATGGTACAACCTGCGTGCCCCAGCCCATCATCACTGTGTTAGGGAAGCCAGCTGTGTGGCAGGCCCTGGCATGAAGAAGCATCTTTGCTGAACACCTCTCTTGTCTTGGCATCTCCCAGGGGATGCAGCATGTACCCCTGTGGATGTCCCGGCCCTGGGGCTGCCGAGTTTGCGCAGACACGCATATGTATGAGCATGAGCATATCAACTGTGCACATGACACATCTTTATTTGGGGCTAATTATGTAGTGAGCTAATCAGCAAGAAACCTTCCCTCACTGGCTTTCCAGGGGCAGCGAAGAAGACAAGCTGTGGGGGACACATTCTTGCAGGGACAGTGGGGACACAGGTCACTCCCCAGCATCCCTCTTGGGCACCCCTGGCCCTCAAGCAGCCTCACACCAGGGTCAGGGAGAGATCTCTCCTGGGGAGAGCCAGGGAGGCCTTCCCCATCTTCAGCCAGGCACCACCATCCCTGTTGTCCCCATCCCCAGCTCCCTGACTGCCTTGGGAACAGACTGAGTTCCTGAGGACAATGGGCTGTTGAGGATGCTGGAGATGGCTGTCAGGCTGAGAGAGGTTGACACCGAGCCCAGCCCCATGCAACTAAGTGACCTCAGCTCCTCAGAGTGGTTGGACACACTGGGGGACACAAGGACACCCCACTGAGCCAAAAGGATGTGTGGCCATGCCAGGCAGCCTGCCTACCATGGGCAGGACAGTGGTGGTGTACATGGTCCTCTCCCCAGCATGACCGCCCTCCCCTGGCAGTCTCCGTGTCGTCCCGCCATACTGTCCCGCACAAACATTCCCTCACTCCCAGCCACAGTAAATATTGTTGCAGGGCAAACAGTGAATCAGCCCCCTTTGTTCGAGTGCTGCTGGCAGCCCCAGCTTGTTCGACTGCTGTTTAATGACCCTCCAGTTGTGTACCCTGGAGCTACTCATTAACCCCAGGCTGCAGATGGTGAAGAGGACGGATCCGAGCCAGTCAGGAACAATTTGTCAGTGCTGTGGACCAGCTCCAGGCAAATTCTGGTGACCTTTTACCAGGTGCCAACATGCCAGAGGTTTTCCCTCACACCTCTGCAAGGTGTGGCAAACCTGCTGTCTGACCAGCGTACTCACAGCCCCATGACCACCCCACAGCGTGGCATAGCACTGCTCAGCCGGGCTTTGCTCAAGGCAACATCCCCATCAGAGCATCCTTCCCAGCTTAGCCCATGCTCCCAGCACAGCTATGGGTTGTGGAGGAACTGCTGACTTTCACAGAGGGGTGCTCAAACCCTGGTGTGTGGCTGGAGGGTTAGAGAGGTCCCACACTGGGATCCGTGTAGTGGAGCACAGTTTGGGCAGGTTGCTTAGGACTGGGTGGAAGTGAGCAGTGGGAGACCCTGGGAGCTGCAAGATGCAGGACAGGGGCTGGAAATGGACAGTACAGGAAGGACTGGGAGGAATTGGGCAAAAGCCTAGTCCAGAGTGCAGAGATAGGAGTAGGTGGGGGCACAGAGATGCTGCTCTGGCACTGATCCCATCCCAGGGGCTGCAGAGAGGCTGAATGTCCTACAGAGTGCCCTCATTCCCAGGGGGCACCCACAGAGCCCCAGAGCTTCAAGCCAGTGGGGATGGGAGTGGGTGCATGAAGTCAAGTGTGTGTATGCTTCTGCCAGCATGGGGTGGCTCCACAGCAGTAATGCTGGGACACTCATGGTGGGCAGGCAGGGGCAGGGCTGGAGCAGCCTGTAGGCACTGGGCCTGTGGGAGCCTCTGGCCAGCATCGTTGGACTGCTCCTGCCCCTCTGCCTGGTTCTCACCTCTTGTTCATGTGGCTCTGGCTCCACCTCAGCACCTCCAGCTCCATCCCACATTGTAGTCTGGTTCCTCCCCCTGTTGTGGTCCTGTCCCCACCCTTCACTGTGGCTCTGATCCTGCCCCACAGTGGTCCCAAGTCCCCAGGGGGGGGAGTGCCAGCACAGCTAGCAGTGCCTCAGGGTCCCCAGGGCCACAGCAACAGTGGAACAGATCCACAGGGTGGTCGCCAGGGCCAGGCGGATGGTGCCTCACACCAGCTACAGTGCATGACAGGGTGCCGGCCTCGTTGTCCTCTGTCCCCACACAAACCTGTTCCCAGAGCACCAGGCAAACAGGGCTAGTGGCAGGGACAGCACAGGGCCTGGGGCTATTCCCGTTTCCACAAGCAAACAGCCAGAGTCACCATCTCTAGAGGGGCAATAGCAGCTGCTAGACCTTTTCCCCTGAGGGCCTGGTGGGATCAAGCCAGGACCATGCTGTGGGGCAGGACCCTGTTCCCAGTCCCCATTGGGCAGTGTAGGACCTGGCTGTGCTGCCGGCAGAGGGGACAGCCTGGGGAGAACCATGGGGACTGCGCAGAGTGCCCGTCATGCTGGAGTGAGGCTGCCAGGAAGGCTCCGATAAACATCTAGCCTCTCTGTTTATTTATGAGCGAGGATATTTATACCGCAAAGTCCTTTAAATTTAGCTGGGGACACACCCAGGCACCATCCAGCGCTGACGGCCGTGGGGGAGCTCCCGGCACAGCCCGCATCAGCACGGGCAGCGGGTGCACCAGTGGCACCAGCCTTGCCCCAGAAGCAGCACCCCCAGGATCAACCCCCACCGTGGGGCGCAGCACCCAGAAGCACGGCTGTGGGGTCAGCAGTGCTTCTCTTGGGGGGCAGGGTGAGGCCAGCACCCTGGAGGGACAAGGCTCCCGGGGATGGCAGCACAGGCTCCGTGCAGCGAGGACACTGGTGCCACCAGGGCTGGTCCACATCTTCCCGGCCCCAAAGCACCCTGGGCCAAGCCAAGCCAACGCCTTCCCGTCCCAGTGCTTAGTGCCGCGCTGGGCTGGTTGCAGGGTCAGAAACAACTTTTGGGCTATTTCCCGAAATTAGGGCTCAGAGCTCCGTCATGGCTGAGCTTGGAGCAGACCCGGAGCCGTGGGGCACGCTGCGCCATCCCGGCTCCGCAGGCTTTGGCCCCTGTCCCCGTGTCTCCCTGTTCCCTTGTCCCTTCCAGCCGCCAGCCCCGTCCCGGCGGGGCTGTGCCGGAGCATCCCCCCCCCGCCGCCGCGGTGTCTGCCTCCCTCTGCCGGCAGCGGGGCGCCCGCTGCTCCCCGCTACCGCTCCCTACCTTTTCAGCTCCGGGATTCTCTCAGCCCGAGGGTAGCACTCCTGCTGTCCCCTGCCAGCCGGGCCCGCTATCCCCTTCCTCCTCTGCGCCCAGCTTTCTGTGAAATGCGGCATTTTGTCCCCGCTCACTTTGCGGCTGCTCGATGTGTTGCTCTGTCCTCGTCATTACGGCATGGTCTGCCGAGCTGGGTCTACGGAGCTTAATCAGGAGTGGCTTGGCATTGCCCCTGCCCCACCGTGAAGTGCACAACAGCCTCCAGGTACCCGCAGGCCTGGCTGCCCATGTCCTAAGCAAACCTTCTACGAGATGCCGTGAGCGCTCACTTGAGCATCCCTCAGCGCTTGCAGCCCTGTGTGGTGTGTGTGTGGACGTGCCACTCTGCTCATCTTACCAGACTGCTTGCTGGTCTGCCCACTAAATGTCTCAGAGAGGGACCCAATAGTTTTGGACAGGCAAGGTCAAGTTTCCAGGACGCAAAGGACACGTGCATTAGGATCCCTACCCATTCAGTCTTTGTTAATTAGATCTCATCTCAGTTTCCCCTGTTTCTCCAGGACAGACTGGTGCCCACCAGCCTCTGTCTGCTCTTGAGAACTACGACAGAACCTTGTCCTCCCATAAATGTGCTGCACTTCATCCCACTCTGACACCAAGCCTTTCACCTCCAGCTTGTCCTAAAATCCCTGCCTCCTGGATCAAAAAAGTCTTAAACAATGCTGTCTCTGAGCTGTAGGAAATGAGCACTGGTCAACCCGAACAGGGTCTGCATGCCCATCACCCCAGCATCTCACCCCACCCAAAGAGCACCATGCTTCCCTGGCCTGGGCCATCCCTCCCAGCCTTTTGCACCTGTTTCCACTGTCCCCTGCTTCCTTTACTGCTGACAAGTCACATTAAGAGCTGCAAAGCCACATGGTGGAGTTAAAGGAGAAGCCACTACTTGAGTGTTCACACACGAGTCACAGTGTTACACACATGCACGCACACACACACACGCTTACTCTTAGGCGTGCTTCCTCCTTCTTCAGGCTCAACCCTAGACTTCATGCAGCAGAGTCTCAGGCATCATCGGATTTTATAACGTAATAATTTAATTGAAAGGTACAGCAGCAAGGACAGTCCGGGATGGATGCCTCCAAAGAGAGGGCCCCCAAACAAAGAAATTCCTGGGCAATTATACCCTTGTGATCCATACACCTGCCCCTCATGCGTTCTTCACGTGCTGTCTATACATCTTTTAGTCCAGTGGTGGGTTTTAGTTTAGGGTCTTCTAACCTCTTATTGGATTGTTTTTCTGTGTCCAGGCAGGCAGGCTCTTATCTTGCCCATTTGCAGTTTCAACCAAGGGTTGCGGCCTTCTTATCTCCTGGTTTACACTCCTTCCGCACCTGCACTTGCTGGCAGAACATGGAGAACTGAAGAATCCCAGACTTGGGGACAACACTGACAGAACATCAGGGTGATATCAACATCTTCCCATACGAAAAAGACTAAACACAGCACTGTACCAGCTGCTAGGAAAAGCTATTAAGAAAAAGAACTCTATTGCAGCCTACAGGCTTCAGCAAATCCGGCTACTCATGCTAAATAAAGCTAAGCAAACAGCACATATCACATCATATTATAAATCTAAATAATTTATTCTAATTAAACCCCACTTATTTATGCTAAACAACTAATGTCCCTCAACATCTCCTCCCTTTGTTCTTATTAAGCATCCTTGCTAATATGCCAAACAAAGTGAGTGAATTCTTTTAAGTTGCCTGATCGTTCTCCCCACTTTTACATATAAGATGATTATCAGCCACAAGTAGAACACAGCCAGACTTAATAAGATTACTGTAGGATGTAGCATATGGTTGTAAATTTATGTCACTGCATGTGACCATTGGAAAAGGGTGTCCCACCATCAATGCTCTCTGTCCCTTTTTCCCCTTTCAAGAGCACAGTGAATTTATCCTGTATCATGGTATACAGTAACTAGAACCGTTTGTCCATCATATCTCACGTGTTTTAATACTTGTTGTAATTTTTTGTGCAGTAGCAGTTTTTGTAATAGTGTCAAATTCTTTCCTATAGGAATGGTCAACAAATTCTGGTCTAATGTATAGTCAGACCAGAGCAATTAGTGGGACGTGATAGGACCTGAATAATTAAAATCACACTGCTTAATTTTGGTAAAGTTAGAAATACAAATATTTGATCGATTATTTACATTTATTATGAAGTTATCTACAAATACAGTGCTACAAAGTGTTCTCATATAGACACAACTTTTACCAGTACGTACAACTTCAGTTTCAGGGTTTTCATTGGGACTTATCTCAAAATGGCAGAGTTTTTGTTCACTGTCAAGACAGTCTTGGGCTTTGATGGTGTTACTTTCACGGGCAAATCCTCATTGGCCTTATGCAACACATGCACCTATACCAAGAGTTTGCTGCTTATTCCCGATTTGTTGGGCCCATACTGTGCATTGTAATGGATAGAGTACAGTTCCATTGTGCATTTAACCCCAGTGTAATGATTTGGTATACATTGTCCACCAAAGTGTTGTATATTGTTAAGGCAAAAACAGTGACCCTATTAAAGGGCTCATAAGTAAAACTGACCAAATATCACCAGGTTTGGAATTCTCTTTTGAATTTAGTTTTGTTGTCCCAAATTAATTTTTGAATCCCCGCAGGTAAAATGCCTTCTTCACCTTCCCTTATAATTGCTGCTGTTGTAGATTGCACCCACAGTTGAGCTTAGATACAGCTAAGGGCTAGAGAAACATTGCTCTGGACCGTTCTAAGAGCTTCTACAATTAACTGATGATCTTTTTCATTAATGTTTTCCCATTGGGGGAGTATATGAGACACAAGTCATTCTTTAGTCCCTAATGCTACTAGAGAGGAGTGTAATGGGTGTTCTAATTTGCTTAAGTAATTTGCAGTTGTACTGTTTGTTTACAAGCACTTCAACAGTTAAGACTCCCAATCCTGTCCCTATGACACCAGTTGCATTTCTTTTTTGTTTGCTTTCAAATGATAAAAGTTCTCTCACATAACCATGCTAACCAGCCCCCAGAGGATGTGCTTAGGAATGTGAGCAGGTCAGTTTAATTGTAGAAACATTGATTTGTATCGTCAGTTCTACCTGTTTCAGTGATCATGAGGGGTTAATTACCACCTGCTGTTGTCCTCTATGTTTAACAGCATAAGGTCCAATTTCAGATATTTGTGGGATCAACTCTTTTCTTATTAGCAGAGTTGAATTCCTTGTGTCAGATAGCGGGGCTGTTGCTGATATCAAATAAATTCTTTCACAGGATACATTAATTTCTACATGGCCAATTTCACCATCAACCACCACACAACACCTGTAATCAAGTTAAACAGCAACTGGTGGCATTGGGACAATGAGATTTAATTTTTTTTAATACCTCTGTTACCATTAGATCTTTCACCTTATCCAATTCACAACATAAAATATAAGTCCCTTCTTTAGATTCTTTATGAATTGAGGACCTGGGTCCTCCATATTTTATGTAGATATTTTTTTCTTCTATTTTACTGCTACTCTGGATCATTCATTCTCTTTAATTCATATTTAGCTATGCTGTAGCAGTCATCAGAGTCAACAGTATCAGGAGTAGTGAAATACTCCACTTCATTCTTGGTTGATTTTCAGGAAGCTGCCTTCTGTCAGCTGGTTTGGTTATCTGTAACTCACTTGACATGAGAAGTGGTGTATCCAATTTTCTTTTCCTAAAACTTTAACAGCAAAATAAGAGCATAATAAAACAGTATATGATCCCTCCCATTTGGGTTCCAATTTTGATTTTCAGGAGAAGACTTAAATTAAGACCTCATCTCCCAACTGTATGTCATGTCCCTGTATTTCAGGTGGTGTGGGTTGGCACCAGTGGGCATATTTTGCTCTATCTTCAAACGCTTTCCGTATATATAAAATGTACTGCATCAACCATTCATCTCTATCTAATAGGGTGGTTTTTAAGCCCCTGGTATAGCTAGTTGCCTCCCCAAAAGTATCTCTGCTGGTGTTAGCCCTATGGGTTGTCATGGGGTATTTTGAACATCCCATAGGACTAAGTTTAATGCTTCTGGCCATTTTAAACCAGTGTATGTACATATTTTTGCTATCCTTTCCTTTAACTTTCTATTAATCCTTTCTACTTGTCCCAAAACCTGTGGGTGATAGGGAGTAGGCAAGTTTCTTTCTGTTCTTAGTGATTTGTACAGTTGATTGATTATATTTGCTGTAAAATGAGCACCCCATCTAATTAATTCTGGAACCCCATATCTTTGTATAATTTCTTTCAATAAAGCTTTTAATACTCCCCCTGTGTCAGCTTTTCCAGTTGGGAAGGCTTCCACCCAACCTGACAGTTGACCTACTATTGCAAGCAAACGTTTGTATCTATAAACGGGGAACTTATCTGAATAATCTACTTGCAATTGTTGAAAAGAGGAGTAGGCCCAGGGTCACCCCCCCAACTCTGCACTCAGCCTGGTACTTGAGACCTTTTGACAAGTTGGGTAGCTACTGGTGATCCTTTTCACAGCAACATAAATTCCTGGTGTTGTCCATACTTTCTGTACCTGATTAGCTGTGTCCGCTGCTCCCCTGTGGGTTTTACCATGAGACCATCTACCCACAGTAATTACATATATCCTTGGTAGTATTGGTTTTCCCCCAGTTGTCCATATTCTGTCGTCATCTTCGTCTGCTTCCCATTTTTTCCACTGTTCCTTTTCTTCTGCTGAACAGTCCTTTTCACATCTGTTAAATTAGACAGTTCGTCTTGGTCCATTGCTGGAATTGTAGCTAGGTCCCAGTGGTCATCAGGCTGCAGCCCTCACAGCTGCATCAGCTAAGTCATTCCCCTTACTAATTTTAGTGGCATCTTGGTATGGGCTGGGCAGCATCTGTAGGTAGCTGGATTAATTCCAGCCAGTTATCTCTTTCTTCTCCATTAGATACCTTTTTTCCTGGTGGTGTGAAAAATGCTTGTTCTTTCCATAACCCCCCAGTTGCATGACATACCCCAAAGGCATATCGAGAATCTGTATAAATATTAATTTGTTTGCCTTTTCCCAGGTGTGCTGCGCACATTAAAGCTACCAGCTCTGCTCCTTGGGCACTCGTTGCTGCTGGGAGGGGTTCAGCTTCTATTACCTGCCCTTGGTTGAGCACAGCATATCCAGTCCGACATTGTCCGTGCAGGTAGTAAGATGAGCCACCTACGAGCAGAGTTAGGTCTGGATTCTGCAAAGGAACACCAGTTAAGTCTGCTTGTGGTGTACTTGAAACATTCATCACCTGCTCACACTGGTGATGTTCTTCCCCATCATCAGGCAAGGGTATTAGGGTTGCTGGGTTCAAAGTACTACATCTTTTCAAAATTACTTTGTCTGCCATTAGAAGGATCAACTCATATCTGTGTGCCTGTTGTGGTGACAGGGCTTGAGCTGCACACTGTTGCAATGGTATTTCCACTTCATGTGGGATGGGAACTGTCACAGGGTATCCCAGTATGAGGGGGCAACTTCTTTCTAATATTGTGGCCACTGCTGCCACTGATTTAATGCAGGTTGGTGCTCCTGTTGCAACTGGATCCACTTGCACAGAGTAATACACAGCCAATCTCTGGAGGGGTCCTAAATTTCTGTGTAATCACTCCACTGGCTATTCCTTTTTGTTCATGCACATATAAATTGAAGGGCTTTGCATAAACCAGGAACCTGAAGGCAGGAGCTGATGCCAAAGCTCCTTTTATCACTTTAAAAGCTTGCTGTCTTTCCAGACCCCATGCAATAGGTTCTAATTCCTCGTTTCTTGTTGCTTCTGTCAGGCATTTTTTTAATTCTCATAATCCAGAAATCCATGGCTGACAGAATCCCACAGCCCCAAGGAAGACTTGCAACTGTTTCTTCATGATCAGATGTGGAAGCTTTACTATTGCTTCTATTCTTTCTGGATCTATTACTCACCGACCTTTCCCTTAGGATGAACCCTAAATATTTGTCTTCCTTCTGACACAGATAAGTTTGGACAGAAATGCACAATGACCCTTCTCTGCTAAGACAATATATAGATGCAGAGTACCTTTTATGCAAGTGTCTCTATTTACTCACTATTAGCAAATCATCTACACATTGTACAAGAGCTGATTCACCCGGTAGTTTTATGTCTTTCAAATAATTTCTCAGTGCTTGAGAAAAAATTGTGGGACATCCTGCAAACACTTTCAGGAGATGCGTCCGGGTTAATTGTTGTCCTTTCCATAGAAAAGCAAACAGAAGCTACCTCTCTTCATCTAAAGGAATACAATTTGGGCTCTACTGGATGGAGACTGACCATGTGGCAATTAATTACCCATAGATCTTGTACAAAATGGTATTTCAGGTCCCTATCCTCATCCAATCGATTCTTTTTTACAGGGAGTATAAGAGTATTATGTGACACACATACTTTCAAAATTCCTTGGGTTAAATACCAGTCTATTTGCTTTTGAAAGCTTTTTTTTCCCAGGCTCTTGGGGAGTAGGATACTGTTTCACAGCTGGAGGAGGGCTTCTTCCCTTTGTTTTTATGCTTACAGGTGGAGCCAAAACTAGCAAACCTTCATCCATGCTCATTTTACTGCATGGCTTTGTTGGTATGGATATCAGTATTTCTGGTAATTTTTGCTCATTACTTGGGCTCTCGGTGACCACAATCACTCCCATGATTATTAAATCTATTCCTTCAGGTGACAACTGTAATTCTGCTTTCAGAGCCTGTAAAAGATTTCTCCCTGACATGCCCACTGAGGAGTCCTCCACTAATACAATTGTCCCCACATACTCTCATACTCTTGTTAGCTACAGTTAATAATAGGAGCTTACTTAAATTCTGCTTTTTCTGCACTGTGACTCCATGTATTAAAATTTTACCTGTGGCCTTAGATCCTCCCAGGGTAAAATGCAAAAGGGATAACTTGGCTCTTATATCTACCAAGAATTTAACTTCACAACCTTCAACTTTACCTATAATATGTCCCTGCTGGTCCCAGTTGGGTTACCCACATATTGAAAATTTCTATTTTTTCTAGCCTCCCCTCCAGATCCACAGAGTCCCATTCCTCTAGTCATCATGATTGTGAGATTTCCTAGGGCAGTTCTCTATAGTGATAATCTCTTCCTGGTGTTCTGTCCCATGGCTGTTATGGGCATTCCCATCATAAATCTCCTAAATTCCCCCAATAATAGCACTCCCTTCCAGCATTTCTTCCCCTTTCACCTTCCCTTCTTCCCCAATCTTAGTTCAGACCATGAATCTGACCTTCTCCCCCTCTGGACCCTGTCTCTCATTTGCAAATTCCTTGCTAAAGCCACAGCCAGTAAACTTGTCCCTTGTTCTTTCTTTTTTTTGTGCGCTCTGTAACCTGCTCAACTTTTTTCCTTTCCTTACATCCATCACACACAAGCACAGCAACACTCAAAATCTTTTCCAAATTTTATCCCTGCCACCCAGGCACCTTTAAAATATTTCTGCATATCAGGGGCTGTCTGATCCACAAAGATGCTAATTGCAATTATTTCATTAAAATTTTGTGTGGTCATTCCCCCATGTTTCCACAAGGATTGTCAGAGTTGCATCCAAAAATCACTAGGGTGTTCATCTAGCCTTTGTCTGCACTTCAGTACCTTACCCCAATTTAACCCTGTTTCTTTGCATGCCCTGATTGCTTCTACTAAATTTCAGAGTGCAGTTTGGCAGGTGGCTCTATCCCCTGCTTTATCATAATCCCAATTTGGATTATTTGCCAGACAGGGTCTTCTACCTCCTCCAGCCTGTTGTGCTAGTTCTGCATTGTTATTAATTACCTTTTTGTGTTCATCTGGCCAAAACAAGTCTCTTAAAAGTATTTGAATGTCTTCCCAATTTGGGTCATACTGAGTGCATATATTAGAAAACAACTGAGCACAGTTTTCAGCATCTTCCCTCGGTCTTGGCATTTTACTCACTCGTGTAGCTAAATCACCAGGATTCCAAGGCTGATTAGTAAATATGTGCAGCACAGAGGGAGCTCCACCACCTCCCGGTTGCATAGCAGCAGGATTAGGCAAGACATTAGAAATCATCAGACAGAGTCCCGCAGCTGGCAGAGCAGAATCAGAAAACAGAGGAGGAGCATTAGGTGCATAAAGCGGAGCAGAAATGACTGGAGCATTTTCTGAGGCTTCATTTGGGGCAGTAGCCTTTGCTATTGCAGCGTTACCTTTGGTGATGTTACCTTTCATCCCGCTCCTCTGACTCTGGAGTTTCCTCTCCCGCGCCCAATCATCCCGAACATAGCAGTAATCCATTTGTTCCGGGAACCTTTCCTCTAGGCAATGTCACCAAAAGGTAAGTTTGTGCTGGTCAAAGGTCCCTCACAGTGGCCACCGTTCTGCCAGGTTTCCATCTCTAGTTATAACTGGCCAGTCTTCTTAACATAGACTGTTAGCATGCCTTTTTGACAGAGTTGCTGTACCTAGAATCCTATTCCAATTTTGTATGACCTCAGCCAAGGACATCCCCTTCTCTGAGCCAGGTAAGTGTCCCATCACTTCTTCTCTCTCTGTGCCTCTGTGTGATTTACACTGGTGAGGCCATGCACCCTCAACAGCTGCAGCAAAATATAAACCTTCTCTCTCTATCTCCCAAAAACCTGCTCCATGAATTTTAACACTTAAACTTTGGCACCTCCTGCTCCAAAGGTCCCGGGTGAACGCATCTGTTGCCGGCCACTGGAAGTTTGGAGTCGAGAGAATCTGAAGGTGTTACCCTAGGGTCTCACCTGGGGTGCTGGATTGTTAATGGAGAAGCTGCTGCCTGAGCATTCTCACACCATTCATGGTGTCTCACACACACATACAACACACACACNCCAGGCTCTTGGGGAGTAGGATACTGTTTCACAGCTGGAGGAGGGCTTCTTCCCTTTGTTTTTATGCTTACAGGTGGAGCCAAAACTAGCAAACCTTCATCCATGCTCATTTTACTGCATGGCTTTGTTGGTATGGATATCAGTATTTCTGGTAATTTTTGCTCATTACTTGGGCTCTCGGTGACCACAATCACTCCCATGATTATTAAATCTATTCCTTCAGGTGACAACTGTAATTCTGCTTTCAGAGCCTGTAAAAGATTTCTCCCTGACATGCCCACTGAGGAGTCCTCCACTAATACAATTGTCCCCACATACTCTCATACTCTTGTTAGCTACAGTTAATAATAGGAGCTTACTTAAATTCTGCTTTTTCTGCACTGTGACTCCATGTATTAAAATTTTACCTGTGGCCTTAGATCCTCCCAGGGTAAAATGCAAAAGGGATAACTTGGCTCTTATATCTACCAAGAATTTAACTTCACAACCTTCAACTTTACCTATAATATGTCCCTGCTGGTCCCAGTTGGGTTACCCACATATTGAAAATTTCTATTTTTTCTAGCCTCCCCTCCAGATCCACAGAGTCCCATTCCTCTAGTCATCATGATTGTGAGATTTCCTAGGGCAGTTCTCTATAGTGATAATCTCTTCCTGGTGTTCTGTCCCATGGCTGTTATGGGCATTCCCATCATAAATCTCCTAAATTCCCCCAATAATAGCACTCCCTTCCAGCATTTCTTCCCCTTTCACCTTCCCTTCTTCCCCAATCTTAGTTCAGACCATGAATCTGACCTTCTCCCCCTCTGGACCCTGTCTCTCATTTGCAAATTCCTTGCTAAAGCCACAGCCAGTAAACTTGTCCCTTGTTCTTTCTTTTTTTTGTGCGCTCTGTAACCTGCTCAACTTTTTTCCTTTCCTTACATCCATCACACACAAGCACAGCAACACTCAAAATCTTTTCCAAATTTTATCCCTGCCACCCAGGCACCTTTAAAATATTTCTGCATATCAGGGGCTGTCTGATCCACAAAGATGCTAATTGCAATTATTTCATTAAAATTTTGTGTGGTCATTCCCCCATGTTTCCACAAGGATTGTCAGAGTTGCATCCAAAAATCACTAGGGTGTTCATCTAGCCTTTGTCTGCACTTCAGTACCTTACCCCAATTTAACCCTGTTTCTTTGCATGCCCTGATTGCTTCTACTAAATTTCAGAGTGCAGTTTGGCAGGTGGCTCTATCCCCTGCTTTATCATAATCCCAATTTGGATTATTTGCCAGACAGGGTCTTCTACCTCCTCCAGCCTGTTGTGCTAGTTCTGCATTGTTATTAATTACCTTTTTGTGTTCATCTGGCCAAAACAAGTCTCTTAAAAGTATTTGAGTGTCTTCCCAATTTGGGTCATACTGAGTGCATATATTAGAAAACAACTGAGCACAGTTTTCAGCATCTTCCCTCGGTCTTGGCATTTTACTCACTCGTGTAGCTAAATCACCAGGATTCCAAGGCTGATTAGTAAATATGTGCAGCACAGAGGGAGCTCCACCACCTCCTGGTTGCATAGCAGCAGGATTAGGCAAGACATTAGAAATCATCAGACAGAGTCCCGCAGCTGGCAGAGCAGAATCAGAAAACAGAGGAGGAGCATTAGGTGCATAAAGCGGAGCAGAAATGACTGGAGCATTTTCTGAGGCTTCATTTGGGGCAGTAGCCTTTGCTATTGCAGCGTTACCTTTGGTGATGTTACCTTTCATCCCGCTCCTCTGACTCTGGAGTTTCCTCTCCCGCGCCCAATCATCCCGAACATAGCAGTAATCCATTTGTTCCGGGAACCTTTCCTCTAGGCAATGTCACCAAAAGGTAAGTTTGTGCTGGTCAAAGGTCCCTCACAGTGGCCACCGTTCTGCCAGGTTTCCATCTCTAGTTATAACTGGCCAGTCTTCTTAACATAGACTGTTAGCATGCCTTTTTGACAGAGTTGCTGTACCTAGAATCCTATTCCAATTTTGTATGACCTCAGCCAAGGACATCCCCTTCTCTGAGCCAGGTAAGTGTCCCATCACTTCTTCTCTCTCTGTGCCTCTGTGTGATTTACACTGGTGAGGCCATGCACCCTCAACAGCTGCAGCAAAATATAAACCTTCTCTCTCTATCTCCCAAAAACCTGCTCCATGAATTTTAACACTTAAACTTTGGCACCTCCTGCTCCAAAGGTCCCGGGTGAACGCATCTGTTGCCGGCCACTGGAAGTTTGGAGTCGAGAGAATCTGAAGGTGTTACCCTAGGGTCTCACCTGGGGTGCTGGATTGTTAATGGAGAAGCTGCTGCCTGAGCATTCTCACACCATTCATGGTGTCTCACACACACATACAACACACACACACACTTACTCTCGGGCGTGCCTCCTCCTTCTTCAGGCTCAACCCTAGACTTCATGCAGCAGAGTCTCAGGCATCATCGGATTTTATAACGTAATTAATTTAATTGAAAGGTACAGCAGCAAGGACAGTCCGGGATGGATGCCTCCAAAGAGAAGGACCCCAAACAAAGAACTCCCTGGGCAATTATACCCTTGTGATCCATACACCTGCCCCTCATGCATTCTTCACATGCGGTCCATACATCTTTTAGTCCAGCGGTGGGTTTTAGTTTAGGGTCTTCTAACCTTTATTGGATTGTTTTTCTGTGTCCAGGCAGGCAGGCTCTTATCTTGCCCATTTGCAGTTTGAGCTGAGGGCTGCAGCTTCCTTAACTTCTGGTTTACACTCCCTGTGCACCTGAACTTGCTGGCAGAACATGGAGAACTGAAGAAAGCACTAACAGAACATCAGGGTGATATCAACATCTTCCCATATGAAAAGACTAAACACAGCACTGTACCAGCTGTCAGGAAAATTACTGAGGAAAAGAACTCTATTGCAGCCTACAGGCTTCAGCCAAACTGGCTACTCATGCTAAGTAAAGCTAAGCAAACAGCACAAATCACATCATATTATAATCCTAAGTAATTTATTCTAATTAAATCCTACTTACTTACGCTAAACAACTAATATCCCTCAACAGTGGGGCTGCCTGTGGTGCATGTCCTGGGGACAAGCGGCTCTGCCTGACGGAGCCCAGCTGTGCCCAGAGGCTGCCTGGGCACTCCAGTGCTTGTTTTCAGGCTCCGGGACACTCAGCAGCTCAGGATGCTGGATTTTATCTGCTGTGAAGGGCCCTGGAGGGAGCCACCCCTCGGCATTCTACCGGGAGCTCCTACCAGCTCTCCCCAGGGACACAGGAACCGTGCAGGGGACGACGGGTGCCAGGCTGCAGGGGACAGGCTTGGGGCACCTTAGAAGGAGACAGCCCCTGTCCCTGCCAGCAGCGGGGGCGCAGGGGACCTCCGCCGGCCTGTCCCCCCACCTGAGGGTGCCGCAGGAGCCGGGCAGGAGCCGGCCACGGCTGCTTTGCGGGCGGCTGCAGTGAGCGGCACTTGTCCGCAGAGGGAGCCCGGTCCCTTCCCAGCCCTCCCGGCGGCAGGGGGACAGCTTGGCACCCGGTCTTCCTCCTCCTCCTCTTTCTCCTCCTTCTCCTCCGCCTCCTCCGCACCGCGCTGGCCGGCAGCTCCCCTGCGGGCTCCGGCCCCTCACACCGTGAGATGAAAGCGCGGGTCCTCAGCACCCACCAGGTCCCCCGAGATCCCCTCCCCATGGGGGGAACGCGCTGGTTAGGCGGGAAGAGGGGTGACATCCCCTCCTCGCCGGCCACGGTTGGGTCCCTGTCCATACAGTACCCCTGGTTCCATCCTTCCGTACCTGTGCTGGGGATCCCCGAAGCGCTGGGGGTGACCCTAGCACTCAGGTCTGGCCCTGTCTGCAAGCACCATCTGGAGCAACCGCTCATCCACCGCTCCCCCTGTACTCAGCACTGGGGAGGCCACCCCTTTGAGTATTGTGTCCAGTTCTGGGCACCTCAACACAAGAGAGATCTGGAGTGAGTGCAGAGAGGGGCAACAAAGCTGGTGAAGGGCCTGGAGGACAAATCTTATAAAGAGCGATTGAAGGAGCTGGGACTGTTTAGTTTGAGGAAGAGGAGGCTGAGGGGAGACCTCATCACTCTCTACAACTACTTGAAAGGGCATTGCAGAGAGGTTGGTGCTGGTCTCTTCTCACAGGTGATTAGTGATAGAATGAGAAGGAATGGCTTCAAGCTACAACAGGGTAGGTTTAAGCTGAACATTAGGAAATAATTTTTCCCAGAAAGAGTAGCCAGACATTGGAACAGGCTGCCCCGGGAGGTGGTTGAGTCACCACCCCTGAATGAGTTTGAGTCATTCAGATGTGGTGTTGGGGGATCTGGTGTAGGGGAGAACTTTGTAGAGTAGGGCTGATGGTTGGACTCGATGATCCCAAGAGTCTCTTCCAACCTGAATGATTTTATGATTCTATTACCTCTTCCAGCACCGGGGATTTCACTCTGGGGGTGAAATCAGATAGGGGTCATAGGCTTCAAAAACAGAGCACTCCAGCTGCCCTCTCCCACTCTGGCACCCCCACTACAAACACAAGCTGGTGTTTGTTTTGCACCAGGAGGTGCTGGTTTGTCGTGATCCCAGTGAGAAAGGCACTCCAGACTTTTTAAGTGTCATTTAAAAGGATATTTATTGGAGCTCACAATATAGAGAGGCTACTACGGATAATCTTAGATCCCTTCAGATACAGGAACTCTGACCTCCAACCAACGCAGAGCACATCATGCAGACCCCATTGGTGGACAGGGTTACCCCATTTTAGTCCTTTGAACTATTATAGCTGGGTTATTTTGTTTGTTTGTTTGCTTGTTTGGGTTTGTTGTTTTTTTTTTAGAGGAAAACAGCTCTATTCATTATTTCTACTGCCAAAAAATGCTCATATGAGAACCTCTTGCTGCTGTGTTAAAGACACAGATATGCATGTGGCAGACCCCAAGTACAAGTTCCTGCAGACTCCTGTCTTACACCCTGGCTTCTAACCCATTTGAGCTTTCCTTGCAGCCAAGGGATGCCAATAGCACAGGTCTGGGCCTGCTCAGGCTTGCTGTTATGCGGGTCACTAACTCCTCAGTATACCATGGTCTCCTGGCCAGGACCATGGCAGTACACTGGCTGGAGCAGGGTGCCAGAGCTTCAGGGGGCTGTACTGTTTCCCAGGTCCCCCAGCCCCACGCTGTCACTATGTGTCCCTGCCATGCTCCAGTCCTGGGGACGCTTGGCTGAATTCCTCACAGGGACTTCCAACAAGGGTCAGGGGCATGATGTGGTGGAGGGTGGGTGAGGGGACACATTCATATGGATGGCTACACCATGTGTGTTCCCCAAGAGGAACCAACCCCCCTGTGTCATGCCAGATGGGACCATGTGGAATGAGCTGGGTGGGCAGCACGTCATCCTCCTCGCTGCACTCAAGGGTGCAGAGAAGATGACCTTGGGGACTATCTCCAAGGACCTGCATTGGCAACCATCGTATATGGCCAAGTGCTGGCTGCTGCTTTGCCAGGCTGGTGGGGCAGCCATTGTCCCCTGTCCCTCACGCTAGTGTGCTCTCTCTGGGAGTGCCACAACCCCGCACCCCAGGGATGCTGCCCAGCTTGGCCCCAGCAGCCAGGCATGATTTATNGAAGGAGGGGGACCTGGCGGCAGAGAGACATGAGCGTGGTCCCTGTGTGTGGCTGACTCGTGGCGTGTCAGGGACAGGGAAAGGGACAGGGGGACGCCCTGTGGTGTGTGGCTGACGGCCAAGTTGCAACATTAGCCGGGAGCAGCTCTGTGAGACCTGGCCAGCCTCTGGGCACCAGCTATCCCGATCCAGGGGGCAAAAGTGGGTCTGCAGAGCCCCACAGCTACAGCTGCACACCCTCCCTAGGCAGAACATCCATGGGTGCACCGAGGCAGGGTGGTGCTTGGGGGACACAGTCCCCAGGGTGATGCTTGTCACAGCTTGGGGTCCTCAGCGGCCAGTAGCCTGTGGGCAGTGGGCTGAGCATTGCAGCAGGATGGCAGCCACCTCCAGCTGCTCCAGGTCCATGGGGCACTGTCATGGGATAGCTCCCAGCAGCCATGCAACGGGGGGAGCGGGAACAGCTATTTTGGGCAGCCCAAGGCGCCCCAGCTGTCATATTCTCTGCAGCAGAGAGCCTGTGCTGGAGCAGGACCCGGGTGGTGTCCTGGGCAGCATTAGGGGAGGTGCTCACACTTCCCAAGAGTTTGCCTCAGCACTCTGTTTTTTCCTGCACCGAAAGGAGAGACACATTCCTGCAGAGCTGACATGGGTGATGCTGAACCTACCCAGACAGCTCTGTCCCCCCCAGACAGCTGTAACCAGGGCAGAAGGAGGAACAACAGCCTTGGGACTTGCAGTCAACGTATGAGCTCTCAGCAATGGAGCCTGTCTGTGCCCAGGGCTGTCTCCACTGGCCACACATGTCCATGGTATGAAACACAAGCCCTGTGCTGTGACCTGGGCACTGTGTGTGCCACTAAGGTGGGCTGTAGGGAGGGAAGTGTGGGGCAGTACANCTCAGCGGCCAGTAGCCTGTGGGCAGTGGGCTGGCAGCCACCTCCAGCTGCTCCAGGTCCATGGGGCACTGTCATGGGATAGCTCCCAGCAGCCATGCAACGGGGGGAGCGGGAACAGCTATTTTGGGCAGCCCAAGGCGCCCCAGCTGTCATATTCTCTGCAGCAGAGAGCCTGTGCTGGAGCAGGACCCGGGTGGTGTCCTGGGCAGCATTAGGGGAGGTGCTCACACTTCCCAAGAGTTTGCCTCAGCACTCTGTTTTTTCCTGCACCGAAAGGAGAGACACATTCCTGCAGAGCTGACATGGGTGATGCTGAACCTACCCAGACAGCTCTGTCCCCCCCAGACAGCTGTAACCAGGGCAGAAGGAGGAACAACAGACTTGGGACTTGCAGTCAACGTATGAGCTCTCAGCAATGGAGACTGTCTGTGCCCAGGGCTGTCTCCACTGGCCACACATGTCCATGGTATGAAACACAAGCCCTGTGCTGTGACCTGGGCACTGTGTGTGCCACTAAGGTGGGCTGTAGGGAGGGAAGTGTGGGGCAGTACAAGGGCCTGGCTTTCTCCTCCACTGCCACTGACCCCAGGATGCTGTCAGTTTGCCCACCTGTCTTGCTGCCCATCCGAGCCAGAGCTTCCGCCAGGCTGGCTGGGATCTTCTGTGAAGTATTTTTCCACACCTCGCAGTGGAAAGTCTCCAGGAGCTGTGGCTGCTGGGGACGCAGCTCCCTGTGGCCAGGAGTAATGATGCCTGTGGCATCTCCTCCCATCCCCAAGGCCACTCGCCTGCCCTGGCAGTCGCCCAAGCTGTGGCACTCAGCCAAAGCCTGGAGCTGGAGGGGGTGTGAGCTGCTGGCTAAGCCCCAGGGCAGGAGCACGGCAGAGCCCATGAGGAAGCTGAGCCCAGGGCTGGGTGAGGGGCAGCCCTTGTCACAGCAGGGACGGGGGTTCCAGGATGCAACAGGGTTCCAGAGCATGAGTGTGGCACTGTTCCCACAGCACTGCGAACGCATCAGGTCTTTGCTGGGGAGTGACGTGGGTCTTATGAGATGGCTTCAATTTGTTGGCAAATCAGGGACAATTTTTGGGCTTTCCAACAACTCTGGTACCATCACAGAAGCCATGGGGCAGGAGAAGACGTGCTGTCACAGACCAGTTCCTCTCCTTGTGTGCCAGGCAGGATGTGGAGGGCATGCTGGAGAGAAAAGCAAGATGAGAAAGCTGAAACAGCAAAACATGAGCTGATGGTTCTTTCCTGAACTTACGCTGGCCCCTCTTGCAGTGCCTTCCTGATAATGCAGTGGTGGCTGGACCACCCCCAGAGCGGGCACATCCAGCCTGTGTGGGGACTTCTAGTCCCATCCTGATGGAAGAGGGTGTCCCCTACCAACTCAGTCCCTTCCCAGGCTCCAGTGCTTAGGTGGGAAGCTGGGGGACTAGGATATTGTCACCCCTGGAAGCTGGGACATTACCTCGGGGTCCCTCCGGGAGGTGCAGAGCCATGGTGCACAGAGGGGGACAGCATTAAATCCTCCTACATTTGGTGCAGCACCAAACTGAAGCTCTGGACCATGCTATGGCTCCGAGCACCAGGGGATCACAATGGCCTCATGCCATGGGCCTGGTGCACGGGAAGTTTCTGGAAATTGCCTGCACTTCAGCTAGCCCAGCTCTCTCAGGTGCTGGGAGCTGGCATTTCCTCCCCACCCTTCACCCCTCTGGATCCCTGCCCATGTTTACCCACAGTTTCCCAGGCAACAGCACCCATGGAGATGGAAAAGAAGAGGAGAGGCCATTCTGCCAAGGCGTCTCTGCCACCTGCACGTTGACCCATGTCCCCCACAGCGATGCTACAGCTGCCATGGCGTCACCACACCTGCTCTCCAGCAGGGAGGTAAGTCACCAGCCCCACAGATTTCAATGGCTCTGAGGAAGGGGTGCTGTGTCATCATCCCTACTACCCTGTGGGGACACTGTGACACCGGTCAGCCCAGAGTAGGAATGGTAAGGCAGGAGAGAGATGGGCGCCCCAAAGGTAGGGGGGGAGTGGGGAGACAATTACTAGTAGGTGAGGAGAGATGGAAGAAGGGGGCACAAGCGCAGGCTGGAGGTTCACACCCATCCCACATCCCTCTGGCACTGCAGCCTCCCACCCCATGGACCACATCTGGCCCCTGCCCCTGCTGTAACTCTGGGCACTGTGAGACCCCAGGGAGGTCCTGGACAGCACAGCAGGACTACGGCCAAAGCCACAGATGAACAAAGTGCTCAGGCTCCTGGGGAGAAGGTGTTTGCACCCAGGTGCAGGGTGCCACAAGGGACAGTAGCATCTCAGAGTCTTCAGAGGAACTTGAGCAGCCAGGGGCTCTGGAGCCCCTTGTCCTGTTTTCCCAAGTCAAGATAAAGGAGAGAACACAGAGGAGATGCACAGAAAGGGACCCAGACCCTATGGAGGGGGGTTGAAAGCATGAGTTTCATCCACAGAAATCCATGCCTTGAGAGCCAAGTCTGCAGCTCCACAGCTGGCAGCTCCTGTCCAAAGCCCAGACCCTGAGGCAGGGGTGTGGGTTCTGGCTCTGATGCAGGATGCCAGGTGTGGGATGCTGGATTCAGGTGCTGGGTGCTAGATTTTGAGTGCAGGGCAGAGTATGAGGCCACATGCAGCCAGGAGCGAGGTGAGCAGCCTGGCTCTTGGTGCAGAGCAGCCATGCGCGGGTGCTTGGGAGGGCGTGGGAGGACACCCTGCCGGTTTCACTCCTGCCTTCCCCTTCCTGCTGTGGGCGCTTTGACTTTGGCTTCACTGCTTTGCAAAACGAAAGCAGTGCCGGCCTGTGAATGTGCTGGTGAGGTGCCCCATCCTGCAGCCCAGCACCCTGGCGAGTCTGCAGCATTGGGGACAGACACCCCATCGCTGCCACCACTTCCACCCCGTCCCGTGCTGAGGAGTTCCTTAACCAGGCAGCAACCCGCAGGGCCAAAGGTGCTCCATGGAGAGACAGGTGAGGGATGCTGCCTACGTCGGCTGGAGCACCAGGGAGTCAGCCCTGGCATGGGGTGCAGAGGGCAGAGAGGACCAGGGAGCACTTCCATGGGCTGTGGAAAGGGGGTTGTGCTGTGGCTGTACTTGAGGTGCTGGGCTGTGGGGTGCAAGGTCCTCACTGCACCCCTGCCACGCTCCCTGTAGCCAGCATGAGGCCTGGTGTGCAGCACACCCCGGGAGCTGGGAGGGATCCAGGGTGCAGGGCAGGGTGCCGGGGTGCAGGCACCCGTCCCAGCATGTGGGAAGCCCAGTGGGATGGGGAAGGGAGGGGAGGCCTCGGCGAGGGGCCAGGCGAGGCGTGGCCCCCGGCGCAGCCGTCACGCATTACTGGAAACATCTGGCCTGGGCTGCGGGGGCGTGCGCTGGCTGCACATGCATGTGCACACATGTACATGGCTATGGGGATGCACACATGCTTTACAAGTATGTGTATATCAGTACATGCACCCACACCTGTGTACACTCGTGTTCACATGTGTGCATGTACCCACATATGTGTAAACACACGTGCAAAGGCATGGAGGCTTGCACACACATGTATATTCCCACAGACACATATATGAATATAAATACAGACACGTACACTTACATGTGTACACACATGTACATGCACATGTAAATACATAGGTATATGTGCACAGATTAGCATGCATACACATGTGGGTGTGCATGGACCCACACACATGCAACAGACACAGGCACGTGCACACACATGTACACACGTGCAATGGACACAGTAACCACACACATCCTGGCTGGAGCCCGTGGCTGGTCCCCTGCCCGGTTTCGTCATGGTCGTCATGGTGCCCATCATGGTGCTGTGTCCTGTCAGCATGAGTCTATGTGTGGACACACTGCGTGCGGCTGTTCCTGTGTGTGTGTGCTTGTGGGTGTAAGAACATGTGTGTGCGGATGCATGTGTACACTGTAGAAGCCTGTGGGTGACAGTATGTCCTCTGTATGTCCACATGGGCCATGTGCCTGTTCAAGCCTGCATGTGCCCCGGGGTGTTCACATGCCTGTGGGCTGTGAATGCCCAAGTGTGCCAAGTATGCTGTGTGTGTGCCCAAGTGTGCCAAGTGCACAGTATGCCCGTGTGCCCGCACACACCCGTGTGTGCAGCGTCCCCGTGGATGCCCATATGTACCTATGTGTGCTATGAGTACCTGTATGCCCACCCCTGTGCACGTGTAGCGTGTGTACTACGCATGCCCACGCGTGTCTCACGCCCCGCGAGTGCCCGCCGGTGCCCGGGCCCCCGGTGCGGGTGCGGGTACCGGAGCGGGGCGCTGGGGAGCGCGGCGGCGCGGGGGGCGGAGCGCATCGGCGGGGGCGAGAGGCGGCGCCAGCCCCCACCGACCTCCAAACTTTCATTAAGTCGGCAGCACCGGCGGCGGCGTCTCTGGGCCTGGCACGGCACCGGTACCGGGCCGGGCGCGGCGTCTCCGCAGGCCCACCCGGCGCGACGGGAGGGGTCGAGCGGCGACATGGGCACGGTAAGGGGCACGTACCTCCGCCGGCACCGGGTACCGGCCCGGCCGGCAGCCGCGGGAGCACCGGAGGGGAGGGGGGCGTGAGCTGCCGTGGAGGGGGACAGCGAGGGGCTCCGGGGC
>VXBJ01002738.1:305130-320231 GCA_013400055.1 Nycticryphes semicollaris | reverse complement strand
AAGGAAGGTACGGCAGTGGCAGGCCAGCCTGCTGCCCGCCTCCCGTGGGTACCGGGCAGCCCTGGCTGAGGCGGGCCCGGCGGATGCTGGTGGAGGAAATGGCCTCGCAGGTGGCAGCGGCTGCACCGGTTCCCCGGGCCGCCCGCCAGGTGGGAGGGGACAGGGACGAGGTTAGTCCTGTGGCTGGGCATCCATGGCCTTCACTTGGGTGCTGTGGGATGCCTCCCCCGCCAAGGTGTGACACCCCAGCTGGGAGCCCCTGTGGGTGCCCAGATGCCCCCCACTTCCATGGTGCCACCCGTCCAGTCTCAAGGTACAAGCTGCCCCTGCCCTCTGAGCTGTCACAGCATCCTGCAGCCCCAGGAGAGCTGCCCAGTAGCACCAAGGTGTTGCATCCCGTCCAGTTCCTGCCTGGCTCTCACAGGGGATGCTGAAACCTCGGGCATCACTGTGTCCCTCCTGTGCCGCTTCACGCCTGGCTGGGCACTCATTGCCAGGCTGGGAGCTGAAGCCAGCAGCGTATATACGAAGGCATGAAGCCTTATCAGCGCCTGGCAGACCCTGGGGGGAGTGGCAGGCTGTCCCCTTGGGCGCTCTCCCTTCCCAGAACACAGAACAAGTCCCCAGGCTGAATTCAGGGCCACAGGGTGGGCAGCTTTTGGCTGGCTGGCGATAGGTGTGCAGTGGGGAGGAGGTCCGGCCCCCCGAGCTGCACCTCCCACCTCTCAAGAGGTCTCTGTGCCATACAACTAGTCAAGCTTGTGGCAGTCATGACATCTCAGCTCTCCTTGGAAATGCAGCTGCTCCTGGGGAGCGGTTTGATGGTGGGACTCCGTATCTGCTGGCAGCAGCCTGCCTGCGCTGGAGGGGCTGTAGCCGAGGCTGGGGGCTCGCCCTGCATCCTCTGGCCTCCTATCCTTTATCTCCACTGCCCACGCTCCCTCCTCGCAGCTTCAGGGTCTTGTGCCCCTCTGTTGATCGCTCTATGGTAGCCTGGGGACATGTTCTTGGGTGCTCAGCTGGTGGTGACTGGGGACTCTTGGTGGGGGGCAGGGGTCCTTCCCTGGCCAGCAAGGGCACTGAGTGCTGGGTGTGGGATCTGCAAACAGTGGTGCTGTCGCACGGACAAGCAAACTGGTGTTTTGCAAGAGCGGCTGTTCCTCTCAGTGAGGTCAGGCCCCGGTGCTCTTCTGGGGCCCCCAGCAGCTCCAGAATGGGGCAGGAGTAAGGGCAGGGGAGGCAGCTGCCTGTGCCCATGCCCTGTCCGGTAGCACCTGGTGCCTGGCAGAGCCCAGTGGCTCAGCCCCCCCTGCGCCGCACGTGCACGCGATGCACCGGGGCAGAAGGCAATCGTTTCCCATCTGTGTCCTGCGCGGCAGCTGAGCCCTGAGCTGGCCCCGCTCAGCGCCCAGTCCTGGTGCTGCCCTGTGCAGCAGCCACTTCGGCTCCTGCTCTCTCACTGAAGGAGAGCTCGGGGGGCCCTGCTCCTGCCCGCAGCCCCCAACGCCCACCTGCCGGGAGGCCAGCAGCCAGCTGCCCACAAGGTCATCTGTCCACACCGGGTAAATCTTTAACTGCTTCTTGGGAAACACCTGGGAGCTGCTGCTCATGTGGGTGCCAGGGGGTTTGGAGGCGTCAGAGGGGGTGGGAGCCAGCAGGAAGAGACCCCGCTGCTAGCTTACTTTGCCCTGGGCTCTGCGTCCCCCACCAGCCCCACTCCTGTGTACCCTGTGGTCAGTTACAGGGGAGCAACCTGCCTGGCACAGCCCCCCAGTTCCCAGAGGGAGGGGGTGCCCGAGGTGGGGATGTGCCCACACCTCTAGTCACGTCTCTCTTGGTGTTTCTCTCCCCTCTGCCCAGCTTGCTCTGACAGTGGATTGAAGCGTGCCGGTGCCACAGCCAGCACAACGGAGAGCAGGCAGACGAGGAACCCGGTGGTGGGCAGCTGGCACCACGCTCCAGCCTCCAGGGATGGCCGATAAGTGCAGCGAGGGACTGCTGGTAAGTGCCGGGGGCGCGGGGAGTGGGCTGGCATGGGCACCTGCTCTGGATACCTGAAGCACCCAGCACTGGGATCAGGACACTAGCGCTTCTCTAAGGCTTGGTGTAGTCCAGGGTCTCCAGCCAGGGTTGTGTCACCTCAGTGCTCCCCCAGCATGACAGGGTAGAGACTGACAGCCACTCACCCTGAGCCCATTGCCTGTGAGAGTCCTCCGGTGCGGTGTCTCACCATGCCTGGAAATGCTATCGCCTGTCTGAGGTGCTCTGCCTGGCCTTATCTCCTGCCCCAGCTTTCTGGGAGGGCAGCAAAGGCGGGAAAGCTCCAGCCGGGCGGCTCCTCTGCCTGCTGTGGGTGTGGGGTGCCCCTCCATAGTGGGTGCCCCCGGAGTGCACGTTGTGGGGCTGCTTCCCCTCTGCTTCCACCCAACGGGCTCTCCCAGGCTGGGCTGGTGGGATGGTGCACGGGCAGAGCCAGGTTTTTCCAGGCACCGTGTGATGCCCAACCTTCCGTCCTCACAAGCCGTGTGTCGCAGGGTGCTGTGCTCGCCTGCACCAGGGATGGCTTCGGTGCTCTGGGCGAATGTGGGACGTGCCTGGAGTATGTCCTCTCTGGAGGGCTGCAATGGCCCTGTGCTTGTGGCGGCTCTGCTGTGCCAGGCCTTGCAGTAAGCGGTTTGGGAGCCCTGAGCTTGGGTTCCTGTGCCAAGCTGCTGCGCTGTGCTGGGCAGGTGAGCCCAGGGTGGGCTTGTCTCTTCCCTTTTTCCTGATGGATGGCAGCTGAATGCTGAGACCAATATGATTCTGGGCCCTCCCCTTCCCGGGGGGCTTCCCGAAATAGCTGCATGCTCCAGCCAGAGGGCCTGGAGCCAGGACTTCCCTGGGAAGCTGAGAGCCAGGGGAATGGCGTGCTTTCAGCATGCTCGTGTGCATGCGTCTCCTCCGAAAGTGTGTCCCAGTGTGGCCCCGCTGGCTGTGCCTGCAGCGGGGGGACCCCAGTTCCCATCCTGCCCATGGTGGGCAGAATGGAGAGATCAGGGTGAACAGTGGGATGGGAAGGCAGGTTTCTTCAGGAGAAGCGCTTGGCTGGGAATGGAGATGTATCCAGACTTGGTCAGGGGTCTGTCATGGGGATGTGCTCCTGAACGTGTGGTGTGCTTGCCATTGCTCCACACTTGCCACTGCGTCCTTGCCCTGGCCAGAGCAGTTGCCGTCACACTGGGGAGAGGGCTGAGCCTGGACCTGCAGCAGGGAACCAGGCATGGGAGCGCCCACCCGCTCCTAGTCAATCTTTAACTCGCTTCTCAGAAGTACCTGACCAGCCCACCCCAGAGTTAGGGTGTGCAGAGAGGTGGAGACGAGTGCGAAACCATGGGGCCTGGCACACTCTGTGCTGGCCACCCTGGCTCGCAGCCTTCTGCCCAGAACTCCGTGTCTGCAGGGCTAAGAGGACACCCATGCACAGTGCAGGGGCTGAGGGAGGAAGGCAGGTGCCTGTGAGAGCATCCCCACTCTCGGAGCATCCCTGTGCCACACTAGCTGCGAGAGACTCAGGAAGAGCGGTGGTGGGATGGGCACTGGCTGTTGAGCTGCCTGGGTCACTGGGGAAGGGAGCTAATCTCCTTGGCCTGCCTCCAGGATGCTGCCAGTCGCTTGTCCCTGTCTGTCCTCTCATCCTTGCCTGCAGGTGCAGATCCTGCTGCCACAGCCCCCACCCTGGCTGGGGTCCCACAGCACAGCCCAGGCCCAGGGTGTGCATGCAGCCTCAGCACCCGGGCGGGTTTATGGTGAAACTTGGGGTACCAGCTGTGCCCAGCCTGGGGAGGGACAGGGGCGATGGAGGCAGCAGCTGGGTGTTGTGTAGCTGAGTCTCAGTTTCCCCACCTGTGAGCTAGGGCCTGCACCTTCCCATCTGTCCTGGGGTGACAATGAATGCCATGTCCTGCTTTTCAGGCTTTGCGTTTTGTGGATGCCTCTGGGAAGCTCTGTGTGTTCAACATCACAGGCAGGAGGATGGGCAGTGCCCTCCCCACCTCTCCCAATCCCTGCTGAGGCCATGGGCTCTGGGGTGCAGGTCCCTGTGTGGCCAGGCAGGGGCATTTCATTGGGGCTACAGGGGAGCAGGGAGGGTCTGACAGCCTCTCCCTCCCTGGCATTTAAGGACATTTTGTTTTGTCTTCCTCAGGACGCTTTGTTCAGGCTCCAGCAGTGCCAGCGGCTCCTGACTCCCAGGGCTGCCTTGCTGGCACGACCAGGCAGCATTTTGGCTGCAGGATGCCTGGCTCAGGTGGGCTTCTGCCATTGCCCCAGCCCACCCCGGGTGGACAGCAGGGTGCTGCTCCGACATGCTGCCAGGGCTGGGGGGGAGCTCTGCCTGTGCCAGACACCCCCAGCGGTGCAGTGCCGCCGGCATGTGGCCGTGGACATGGGGGCCAGCGGAGCTGCGGAAGTGGCTCTTGGCTGCAAGAGCCCTTCCCGGAATACCAAGGGGCAGTGAGGGGGTCTGGGGGGGGGAGAGAGGGGAGGCAGCAGGAGATTTTTCTGCCTGAACGCCCTGGGAGAATCGTGTACGCCCCGAAAGAATGAGGCCAGAGAAAGGCAGCCCCGGTGGAAAGTTCCTAGCTAGGGGATGGTGGCACTGGGGCAGGTCTCTGGGCATTGTCCTGCTTGGGGATGGGGTAACAGGGGCTGGGAGACCAACAGGCATCCCCAATGTGCCTCCCTGGTGCAGCCCCAGCACCACCAGCCAGCCAAGGTGGTGTCTGGCATGTCAGGGAAGACCAGCATCCGGCTCCAGCCCCTTCATTTCCAGCAGCATGTCCCCGTGGGGATGGCAGTCCTCTCTGCCCACCAGCCTGGCTGTCAGGGGAGCGGTGCGGTGCTCCCATGGGCTGGTGCAGGACCTGGCATCCCTGGGATGAGGCAGTGGGTCCCACCGTGCTGCACTCAGGCAGGGGGCAAGGATGTCTGGTGGGTGGCACATGGGTGGCCTGCACAAGGTGATGCAGCCCAACTGGGGCATGGAGTGGTGCTGGTGTAGGCACATTGTGATGTTTTGGGGCACGAGAGATGTCTGGCTGCATGTGGGGCAGGGCTGGGCTGGTGTTACTGGGGCTGGCACAACCTGGGATGGCTCTGGTCTTGCACGTGTCCCAGGGGGCACAATTGGGTGCTGTCATTGCATGGGATGGGGCCTGTCCCAAGCTACTGGGTGGCCAGTGCAGAGGGGACAGGGGCTGGCACTGGGTGCTGGTGCATGGGAGACCAAGCGCCCACCCCACACACGTGTGCTGTTCACGTGTGTGCCCACGGCTGCCACTGCCCGGACCCCAGATGGTTGCCCGAAAGCGCCAGCCCGTCCTCCTGCCTTCAGTGCACCATCACGCCTCGCTAGCGCCTTGGCTGCGCTCCCCAACCAGGACGCGGGGCTGGGAGCAGCTGGGGCACCCCAAGCCTGGCTGGGGGGCACCCCACACTCGCCCTCCTGTGGGACACAGCACCCCACCAGGGTGCCACCCCACATCGTCAAAGGGGTGAGCGGGGAGGCTTGCCAGGGTGCCTGGGCAGCAGGAGGGTCACAGAACATCCCTCCTACTAGCCAGATGGTCCCCTGCAGGGCACTGACCTTGCAAGGGTTGCCATGGAGACCCCATGATGTCGCCAGCGATATGACGTCAGAGTGAAATAGCATGGCACCGGGCTGGATATGTGCTAGCAGGCAGTCTTGCCACTCGCGCCCCTATCCTCCAACAGGGCCATGCCTGGTCCCAGGAGGCCTCTAGTCCCAGGGCCAGAGAAAGGCAGCCCCGGTGGAATGGCTGCCTGAGTATATAGGAGCAGGACTGTGTGTGTGGGACTTGGGGTGTTGGGGAGTGGGAATGGAGGGGTCTGAGGGGATGTGGGCCCTTTGCCATGCTCCAAACTCAGGTTCCTGCCACAGCCAGACAGGCAGTGGTGCCCGCGGGGAGGGCAGTGCTGCCCACCGGAGCGTGTGGGGCTATAAGCAGCTGGACCCCACTAATGAGACCTCATTAAGCAGGACAGGGCTCAGCCCGCTGTGAAGCCTGTGTCTGCTGGGGAGTGCTGGGGGAGGGGGGATGCCTGACCTGTAGAGGGAAAACTGAGGTGCAGAGGTTCCCTGTGGTGTGGGACAGGCAGGGATGGTGCTGGGGCAGGAGTCATGGAGGGGCACCAGTGTCACGGTGGGGCGGGTATCGAGGGGCTGAGCCTGGCTGGGAGGCGAGCGGGGAGTGGTGCCAAGCGCCGGAGGCAGCGGGCGGGGGGAGGCGGGCGGGTGGCTGCTGCGCTGAGCCCGAGGTGCCAATGAAGCCAGGGACTTGCCGAGCCGGCCAGCCTGGCCCCCCGGATGGCAGCCGTGGGCAGCTGGACCCCTTCAGGCCCCCTCAGAAGGTCAGTGGAGAGGCGAGAGCAGGATTTGGGGGGTAGAACGGTGGGCCGGGCTGGATGGCAGTCATGCCGGCACTGTTCCCCCACCACTATGGGTCTCCAAGCCCCTTTGTGCTGGCTCTGGGGTGATGGCTCTGTGGGACTGAGGGACAGCTCTAGCTCTGTGCCGTTGGATGCTGGGGAGGCACTCCCAAGCCCAATAGCCAGGGACATAGGATGCCCTGAGCAAGGGAGGGCACAGCTCAGCACCAAGCACTTCCACAGTCTCAGCTGTGTTGGGAGATTGCCTGACAACTGTGGATTCGTTAACTCTGGAACCTACTGATTACAATAGGATGTACAGCATGCTTTTGCCTTGCTCACTGCTGCAGGGGAAGAGTCTGGTGAAGATCCCCCTACCCTTTCATGGGCATCATGAAGCAATGCCCCGTGGCACCCCTGGGCTGGACTGGTGCTGCCGCGGGTAGCTGGCAGAGCGTGCTCAGGGCTGGGCAGCATGAGAGGGTGGTCAGGGAGATGTAGCACTTGTGCAGGTGGTGTGCGTGTGTTCCCTGCGATTTGGACGTCCCCCTCAGCACTGCATCACCCTGACCCTGGGAGTACACCTTTGCCTGTGCCCGTCCTGGCACCCATAGCTGATGCTGCCACAACCCACGCTGTGCCAGGTCCCTGTGTCCCCATGCCATGCCTCCACCACACCAGGGCAGGGGTAAATGTGGGGCTGGGCACTGCAGAGAGAGGGTAGGGTTGACTGGGATGTGCTGATGGGGCTGGCAGAGCCAGGAACAGGCAAGCTGGTAGGGCTCGTCAGCCTCTGGTGCAGGGCTGGCACTTGTGGGTTCATAACCCCCTGTGCCAGGGACAAGGAGTGTAGGGGCTGATTACAGGGGCCACCTACCCTGCCACAGCACCCAGGATCCACAGACAACCATTGGGCCACCCGCAACACCCCTCTCCAAGTCACCCTCCATCCCCAGGGACTGCCACCTGAGGCAAGGTTTCCCCTAAACCCCGTTTCCCTGTCCTGGAAGAATGTCTAGTTTGGCAAACAACATAATTAGCATCTATTTATACCTTCCATTGTCCCCCATCTTTCCCAGCCATCGCCATGGTGAAGAGCAATGACATCAGGCTGATGACATCAGGGGCTGATTGGTGCCCTCTATTGGCTTTGCAGGAACAGCCCAGGGCCAGGGCAGGATTTGGGGGTCCTCCGTGATTTAGGTGAGGCTGGGTAAGGCTGATCCCCCTTGGGGTGCTTCTGCTGGGCTGAAATACCTCCATGGTGGGCAGTTTGATTGGGGGAAAAAATGGAGGAGATCATGCTGGAGATGCCTCCTATGGGGACATCCCCTCCCAGCATCACCCCCACCACTGCCACAAGCTTCCCAGCCATAAATCAGGGCCCCTTTGGGAAATGGGGGGTATCCGGACACCCCAGCCAAGCTGTCATTGTGCAAGGCAATGCTGCTTAGCATGAGAAAGGCTCTGGTGCCAGGCGGCGTGATGGATGATGCCCGCTCTGCTGGGCTGGGGAAGCTTTGGCCATGTGGGAGGGGGGTCCCAGGGAAGGGGGAGGAAAGATATCAGGGATGTTCAGGGTGCCTGGGACATCCTTCCTCCCTCCTCCTTCTCCCCCCTCACCCCCCTTGTTGTTTTCACCCAAGACAGGCATCTTTTGGGGCTACATGGAAGCACATGTATGGAAAATTTGGTATGTGGGAGCAGGACTTCCCCCAGGGACTGCATTCTTGCTGGAGCATTTAGCTCCCCCTTTGTAGCCCAGTTCTGTCCCAGCCCCGCAGCAGTGACAGGGGGGATGTCTCATCTTCCTGGATGCCTGGGTTCTCTGTGCCCCCCCTCCCTTTTACCGCGTGGGGTTGGAAGGGAGGTTAATGAGTGTAAAGGACAGGGTGACCTTCCCAGATTTGGGGAGGGGGGGGGCGGCGAGCGGGATTGGAGCAAGCTAGGGGTGAGCATGCAAGCGTGTGTGCACATGTGCCTGCTTGTGCATGCATGGGCACACATGTGGCTGGCCCCTTATTTGGGACAAGCGTTCTGAAGCCCCATGCTGCTGGAAAGAGGTGGAGGGCAGCAGAGGCCTCGCACTCTTGTTGCATTGGTGCCAGGGCAGCTCAAAGCTGGGGTGCCCCGTCAGGCATGGGGATGAAGGTATGCCAGGGTTACCTGAGCAAACAGGTGGCCCTCTGGCTTTGGGACAGGGATGAGGTCCCCTTTGGGCTGAGCCGGGACCATGCAGTGTCATCCCCCCCGAGACCCTTTGCCAAGGAGTCTGGAGTGCTTCGCCCCCTCCCCCTCCTGCTGCCCATGCTCATCATTAGGAGCCTCGTTAGTGCGAGCAGCTTAATCAGAGGCTTCCCAATCCGATCAGCCTGCTCAAGCGGGCAGCGTGCCCCAGCGTAGGGACAGTGCCAGCACCCCTCCACCACCCTGGGGACCCCTCAGCCCTGCTTCTGCTCAACACCCCACCATAAGAGTCTCCCCTGGGCGGGGTGGGAGGGGTGGGGGGGCTCATCCTCCAGTACCTGGGACTGCTGTGAGCTCATTTCTGATGGAGCCTTTGCCAGTGGGGTCTAGTGTGGGCACCCCGGTGGCATGGCTGGCGTATAGCCCCTATAGCCTAGCCTAAAGCACCCACTGATCCCCCCACATCACCCCTCTCCCCTAGTCCTGCGCCCTGGCAGCCCCCCCCGCCCATCCCTGCATCCCCCGGCGCGTGCGGGCCCCACTCGCAGCAGATGGCTTTGTTTGGCAGCGCAGCGCCGGAGTCACCGGGCATCACGTCCCGGCTGTGCCGGCCCTAATCGAATGATACGGTTAGGTGCACCGCGCCTGCTGCCCGCGCCCCGCCGGCGTGAGCAGATCCGAAGCGACGGCTCCCATTTGTGGTCCCCACCGCTGCCGGTATCAGCCATCATGGGGGGCACACGGGTCGGAGAGTTGGAGTGTAAGGCGGGGAGCGGCGTGAGTGGGCATGGACACAGGGCTGTCTGTGGTGGGCAGACTGGCACCCTGGAGCTCTGGTGTCCTGCTAAGGCTGCTTGGCACCCTGTGCTGCTCTCGTAGGGTCATGGGTGCTGTGGGGACATGAACTGACCACCACCCTCACCCCGTACACCCATCACCTGGCCTTGGGTGGGGATAGGAGGGCTTGGGTCACCCATGGCATCCCAAAATGCCATCTGTCCTCAGCCCAATCTGCTGGAGCTGGGCAGCATCTGGGTGGGATATTAGTGCATGCCTGCTGCCGGGCTGGGACAGAGCCAGGGGGTGATGGGTGCCATCTCCGTCGGGGGGGTGACGGGTGCCCATCCCTGTTGTTGTTTTCCCCGGTGTGAGCTCACATTGTGTGGCAGCCTGCACAATGGGCCCTTTCTTGCCCATGTCCAGCCCCTCCTAGGTCCCCTGCGGTGAGGGATGGCTGGGTGCTGGGGCTGTCCCCGGGGGACCCACCTGCATGGGACTGCCCCCCCTACACTGCCTCAAGCACTGTGCCCTTGCTGGGCTCTGAGCCAGTGGCAGGACCCTGGCTGCAGTAGGGTGCCTTTTGGGGAACATCACCCAGCCCCCCTGCCCGCTCTAATCACTGCAGCCCACTCCCCATTGAGGGGAGGCCCTGCTTCACCCATGAGGTCCCACCATTCTCCCCCAGCCATGGGCAGTGGCCACCCAGCAGGGCCTCTCTCTTGCTGGGCGCAGGGAGGGGGGGGACAGGAACAGAGGCCCCTTTGTGCTCGGGCGCCCAGACCTGCTTTGTATGAGTTGCGGGCTCTTCCTTTGCTGCAGCCGGGCTCCGGGCAGAGCTATTCATCGGGGTGGGGGGGGGCTGCCACCACTGCCCTCCCCCCTCCTTGGCACTGTGTGTGCATGGCGAGGGGAGGGAGCTGGAATCGGGGGAAGGATGCTGGGGACCACCCGGCCCTGCTTGGCGGCCGTCGCCCCTCTGATGGTGCTGGCAGGGGGGTCCCCGGTTGACGCACCCCATGGCATCTCTCCGCAGAATGGCGCTGTGCCTGGGGAGCGGGGCAAGCAGGACAAGAGCGTCAAGCGTGGCAACTGGGGCAACCAGATCGAGTTCGTGCTGACCAGCGTGGGCTACGCCGTGGGGCTGGGCAACGTCTGGCGCTTCCCATACCTCTGCTACCGCAATGGGGGAGGTGGGTGTCAGGGGGCTGGAGGAGTGGGGTGCTCCAGGGCAGGGGTGGGGGGCACACGCTGGCCCCATGAGATGCTTGCTGGTCCCCCAGTGCGGGGGGCACAGCTGTGCCCCGAGTCCTTGCCCGCTCTCAGCTTCTGGTTCTTGCCCACCAGGTGCCTTCATGTTCCCCTACTTCATCATGCTGGTGTTTTGTGGCATCCCCCTCTTCTTCATGGAGCTCTCTTTTGGGCAGTTCGCCAGCCAGGGCTGCCTTGGTGTCTGGAGGGTCAGCCCCATGTTCAAAGGTAAGGGGCTGCCCATCTCCGCCGCGCACACTGGCACAAGGGCACTCACTAGCACAGTCCCCCTGTACACCCCTGCACTTATTACACACATCCCTGCACACACAACACGTCCCCTGTGCACACCCCAGCCCTGCACTGACCTCCACTGCAGGCATTATACACACTTCCCTGCACACGCCACACGTGTCCCCCATGCATCACCCTTAGAGAGGCTGCTCAGGTCCCCTGAACGTGCTACAGGTGCCTGTGGACCTTCTGGCTGTGGCCACACTCCTGCAGTCCTCTCCCTGCCCCATGGGCGGTGGGTGCTGTGCCTACACATGTGGGTCCTGGCCATGCCATGGCTGGACCCTGCTCTGGGTGCACCTCCTGGCACATGGGTGTGCTTCCACGCTGCTGGCTCCCCTGGCCTACATGCGCCCCCATGTTCTCAGCCTCAGTGCATGTCCCCCTCACATGCTTTTGTGGCCTGTGTCACCTAAAGTCACCGTGCAAGAAGAGACCCCTCACCCAATGGTTCTCCATGGCTGCCTACCCCAAGGGTCTGGCTGTAGCCGTGCAGGCCAGGCACCTCCTGTGCTTCGCTGCATGTCCCAGGGGACCCTCAGTGCCACCGGGCTTGCTTGGAGGTAGAGGACCCCTGCAAGGTGCTGGGCTGAGCTGTGTGGTGCTCCCCACCCCAGCATGGCTGCTAAGGCTGCCGCCATGTGCTGTGTGCCCCTCGCTCTCCCTGCACCGTGCTGCGCCGTGCCCGCGCCGCGCTGCTCACCCCTCCCCGGTGCTGTTCCCAGGCGTGGGCTACGGGATGATGGTGGTGTCCACGTACATCGGGATCTACTACAACGTGGTGATCTGTATTGCCTTCTACTACTTCTTTGTGTCCATGACGCGCGTGCTGCCCTGGACGTACTGCAGCAACCCCTGGAACACGCCCGACTGCGCAGGGGTGCTGGACGGGAACCTCTCCAGCCGCGCCGCCCTCAACCTCACCCATTTCCTCAATACCACCCAGAAGCGCACCAGCCCCAGCGAGGAGTACTGGAGGTACTGGGGATGGAGAACAGGGGACAAGGGTGGTGGTGGTGGTGGTGGTAGTGGTGTCGGGGTGCCGCTGACGCCAGCTGCCCCCCATGCAGGAGGTATGTGCTGGACCTGTCAGATGACATCGGGAACCTGGGTGAGGTGCGGCTGCCCCTCCTGGGCTGCCTGGGCGTCTCCTGGGTCGTCGTCTTCCTCTGCCTCATCAAGGGTGTCAAGTCCTCGGGGAAGGTACCCACTCCACACTACGGACCATAACCCCTTTCCTGATCCATAGCCCCTCCCCTAGTCCATAACCACACACCCCTGTCCTCAGGCCACATCCCCTTATCTGTGGCCCCATTCCCTGTCCCCAGCCCTGCCCCACTGAGTTGCTGCCCCATAGGTGGTGTACTTCACGGCCACCTTCCCCTACGTGGTGCTCACCATCCTCTTCGTGCGTGGCATCACGCTAGAGGGGGCCCTCACCGGCATCATGTACTACCTGACTCCCCAGTGGGACAAGATCCTCAATGCCAAGGTGAGCGGGGACAAGGGGTGGTGGGTGGCTGGGGAGGAGTGGGGCTGGGGGACACAGCACTGACCACCTCATTGCCACAGGTGTGGGGTGATGCAGCCTCACAGATCTTCTACTCGCTGGGCTGTGCCTGGGGTGGGCTCATCACCATGGCCTCCTACAACAAGTTCCACAACAACTGCTACCGGTGAGTGCCCATCCATGGCCCCCCAGTCCCGCTGCTGTCCCCCAGTCCCACCACCAACTTTGACCACTCTCCCCACAGGGACAGCATCATCATCAGCATCACCAACTGCGCCACCAGTGTCTATGCTGGCTTTGTTATCTTCTCCATCCTGGGCTTCATGGCTAACCACTTGGGCGTGGATGTCTCCAAGGTGGCTGACCACGGCCCTGGCCTGGCCTTCGTTGCCTACCCTGAGGCCCTCACCCTACTTCCTATCTCGCCCCTGTGGTCCATTCTTTTCTTCTTCATGCTCATCCTCCTGGGGCTGGGTACACAGGTAGGTCATGGTGGGGCAGTGTGGTAGGGCCAATAGGTTGGCTTGGAGTGGTAGGGTGGCCTGGTGTGGACAAGGTGGTGGTCTGAGCTGACATGCTGCCTCTCCACCCCCTGCACAGTTCTGCCTGCTGGAGACCCTGGTCACGGCCATTGTGGACGAGGTGGGCAATGAATGGATTATCCGCAGAAAGACTTTTGTGACGCTAGGGGTGGCCGTGGCAGGCTTCCTGCTGGGTGTCCCACTGACCACACAGGTAGGTGACCTTGGTGCCTTTAGTGGTATGGTGACAGGGTGCTATTGTCATAGCGACCTTGCCATGACGACATCATCAGCCAAGTCCACATGGTTGCCATCACCACCTTGATGGTTGTGGTGACACTCAGGGCCTGATGTTTCTGTGCCAACACTGATGATGGTATCCAGTTTAAGCATTGCCATGGCAACACTGGTGATGGCATCAGGCGTTGCCATGCTGACTGTGGTTGTGGTATCTAGGCTGTGTGTTGCCACGCTGGCACTGGCAGTGCGGCTGTGCTGGTGCCCTGCTGATGGCGGTGGTACTTCCGGGGCAACCATGGCAACAGGTCCCTCTTGCAGGCGGGCATCTACTGGCTGCTACTGATGGACAACTACGCTGCCAGCTTCTCCCTGGTCATCATCTCCTGCATCATGTGTGTGACCATCATGTACATCTATGGTAGGTGCAACCACCTCCGGCCAATCAGCTGGCAGGGCTGTCCCAGCCAACCAATGGGGAAGGGAGTGTGCTAACGTCTGGCGAATCAACGTTTTGCTGTGTGCTAAGGAGTGCAAGGCCTTTGGCCAATCAGGACAGCCATGACCAAAGGAGCCTGGTGGGTCCCACCACCCAGGGTTTGGAGCTGGTGCTGGGCAGGGATGGGAGGGGGCTTGGGTTTCCACTGGGATCCCAGCACAGCCATGTCAGGGCTGACAGCCACTTGTCCCCGCAGGGCACCGCAACTACTTCAAGGACATTGAGATGATGCTGGGCTTCCCACCTCCGCTCTTCTTCCAGATCTGCTGGCGCTTCATCTCACCTGCCATCATCTTTGTGAGCATCGTGACCGTGGGCATGGGGCCATAGGAGGAGAGGGGCTGGGAGCCCGCCTGGGCCTTCTGCTTGCCCACCTCATGATGGGGGTGCTGTACTGCAGGGAGGCAGCAGGGATGGGGTAGAGCAGGGCAGTTGGGGGGTTGCAGAGCAGGTTGGCTGCTCTCCACTGGCTGATCCCGCCTGTCCCTCTCCAGTTCATCCTGGTCTTCACAGTGATCCAGTACCGGCCTATTTCCTACAACGACTACATCTACCCCACCTGGGCCATCAGCATTGGCTTCCTCATGGCACTCTCCTCTGTGATCTGCATCCCCATCTATGCCATCTACAAAGTTTGTCGCTCTGAGGGGGACACGCTGCTGGAGGTGGGTGGCCAGGGCTAGACCCCCTTCTCCAAGTCTCACCTGGGGCTGCCTGCAAGGCTGTCCCCCACCCCACTGGAGCTTGCAGCACCCCGCAGCACCTGTGTGCTGACAGCACCCATGGGGCACCCCATCTCCAGCCACCCCTGGGAGCTGCTGGCATGCTGGGGGAAGCTGGGGCAGGGGAGAATGGTGGGTGCTGATCTTGTCCCCATCCTCTCTCTCTCTTTCCAGCGCTTGAAAAATGCTACCAAGGCAAGCAAGGACTGGGGCCCAGCGCTGGCAGAGCACCGCAGCGGGCGCTACGCCCCAGCCTTCAGCCCCTCCACTGAGTCCAACCTGGAGGTGCAGCCCCTGCAGCCGGAGAAGGCCCGGAGCGAGGCAGTGGCTGCATCCCCCGTGCAGGGCAGCAACGGCTCAGCCCACAGCCAGGACTCCAGACTGTGACACCCCCCCCAGTCCCCGCCGTTGTCCCTGCACCCCCTCTAACCCTTCCCACGCGGTGACACTTTCGCACCTTCCGCTGGCGGAGCCTGGCTCCGGGCCACACTGGACCACGGGGGGCTCTCAGCGCCAGTCCCCGAGACCCCCCCCAACTCCTCGCCGGTTAACGCCCCCCCACACCCGTCCCGTCCCCCTACCCCACCCCCCGTGGCGTTCGTTAACCCTTGTGTTTACGGTAACCTTTGTGCGCGACGCTGGGACAAGAGAGGAGGGGGCGCAGCCCCGGGAGGGCC
>VXBJ01002738.1:249016-292383 GCA_013400055.1 Nycticryphes semicollaris | reverse complement strand
TGTTTCTCGGTGTTTCCTAGCAATGAATTTCACTTTCTCTGCCACAATGGCATCACCGAAAGATCTTGGGCTGGGTGCTGGGCCCACCCAGAGAGTTCAGCCCCACCACAAGTAATTCTGGTGCCATTCTCAGCCTTTCCCTTCTTGCCAGCCCCACCACCACTGTGCTTGTCACCATGTCGAGCAGCCCCTGTCCCTCACGGCTTCTCGTCCCTGTGCCCCACCACTCACCTGAGCAAGGGCTTTCCCACTGCCCAACAGCAGCTCCCTTCAGAAGACAACCTTACAGCAGAGATCAAAGCAGCACCCAAGCAGCCCAGCCCTGCTCCACCCCTGCTGAAAGCTGTCCAACCTCTGCCTCCAGCTCTTGGTTCGGCTCTTCGGCAGGTGGCACTGCCCCCATGAGTACTTGCATGCGGTCACCAAATCATCTTTCAACTCAAGCAGCTGCTGGTCTTAAATGAGATATGGAGCAAGAAGCTGGAGCCCCACTCGTTCTCCATGCTTGGGCAGCAGGTATTTAGCACACCCAAGAGAATGCAGGGCGTGCTAACCTCACCCCTACTGGCTGAGGGCCATGGGCTACCAACACTACCGCAAGACCAGCCCTGGTGGGTCTCATGTCCTCACAAGGGCTCCATGGGCAAGCCCCAGAGCCCATTCCCCTGCCAAAGCCATGATACACACAGGCAGGATTTGGAGGGTGGAAAAGCACTTTGCAGAGGTTCACTTCTCACAGTGGATGGATTTCTGTCAAGCCAAGGCAGGGCAGGGACAAACTCGTTGCTGAAAGACAACTGGATGAGTCTTTCAAGACAGATGAGTGACCAAGAGAGGATAATTAACCCATGGAGCAGCTTCTCTACCACCAGCACACGCTCTCCAACCCCAGGTATCTCCTTCCTGAAGGCAGCCCTACGTGTTCAGCCTGAGCCTGACAGGATAACCCTGCCGCTCCCCGGGGCTTCAGACATCTCTAACCCACAGCAGCAGCAATGCCAGGGGATGGGGGTACAGCCCTCATGCAGGACAGGCAAAACTGCCCGCACCAAACACCTTTTCTTCTGAGCAGGCAGAACCCAGCTTGTGTCCTCAGCGTTATGTGGGGCACACAGAGCTCCTGCCACAGCCTCCAGCCCCAGAGCAGCCAACGCTGCTGGCAGGAACAGTGGCTTGGTTTGCCCCAGCAGCCTTCCCACACCCCAGCCTGAGACACTGCTGTCTCAAAACACACAGGAAAAGGGGAAGCAGAGCAGGGAAACCAGCAGACTTGGGAGAAGCCATGCAGAGGCAGCTGCCCTAGTCTCAAGAGCAAAAATCAGCAGGCATGAACGCTTCCCTGGCTCCGACAGCCCCACTGCTGCCCAGCCTATTCCATCCAGGTGGGAAGAGAGATGGGTATCCACTCTGAGGCAGCATCAACAGCACGAGGGAAACAACTCTTCCAATATGAAGGTGTACTGGCAGTACAGCAGGATGAGGACCTTGTACTAGATACAGCAGACTGCAGAGGCATCCGTTCCAGACTCTTGGCAAGGAGAAGAGGCAGGAGGACCTTGTTCTTCCCTTCCCCCAAGCAGCAGAAGAGCTGCAGTCCCAGCTGTCCACAGCCAGCTTCCCCACACTGGGTTCACCACGGCCAGGGAGAAGGGAGCAGAGCCAGCACAAAGCGTCCTCACCCCTGGGAGCTCTGCCAGGACCCCTGGGACGGAGGGGCAGTGCAGACTGGGGATCTCCAGCACCCAGCAGCACAGCACCTGCACAGGCAGCAGCACCCAGCCAGCACTCACAGCAGGGAGCTGCTGGCTGGAGGACAGCCTTGCAAGGGGCAAAAGCTTTGCTGCTCTGCTCCTCTGGTGCTCCCCAGCTTCACAATGGGGCTACGGACACTCCGTACACTTTCTCTGCGCTAAACTACCTGGATAGGAGCCGAAAGGCCAAAACCAGCTTGTGCCTGTGCCTCCAGCATGCCTCACGTGGGGCAGTGCCAAGGCTGGTAGGAGCCTGGCAGACGTAGCACAGAGGCTGCTGGCTGCCTGCTCCAGCAGCCTCCTGCTTGCTCTGGGCAGCAAAGCAGAGCTCTATGTTCCCACAGTCTAGAGAGGGCGGCCTCCTGCAGGCTGAGGAGGCAGCAGGATAAACCCCACACAGGGAGGACACTGCCAGGCTTCTAGAGCCAGGCAGGGGCTTTGCCAGAGGCACAGAGAGGAATCTGCAAGCAGGAGGTCAGCCCAAATCAGCACTTGCTCTCTGCAAGCCTCCCCAGCACACACAGGGCAGAGGAAGAGCTGCATCCTTGGACGAGAACCATGTTTATTTCACGGACACAGAATTGCACTGGTGGTTGATTCTACACACACCGGGAAAACGCAGCAGCAGGGCCCCACGGGCTGGGCCAGGCTACTGGGAGCAGATTCACACAGAGAAATTTGTTTCTTCCGAGGGGCCAATCGATCAGCGGGACAGGGCTCTACACAGCCGGGGTCCCGCTCCTGCTGCTGGGCAGCTCCCGCCCCAGTCAAGGATAGAAACATTAAATAAATATATACAGCACCTCTTGGGGCAGGCTGGAACAGGCTGGGTGGGACAGGGCTCAATTGCCCATTTTTACTTTAGACGTCTAGAAAGAAAGAAAGAAAGAAAGAGAGGTTAGGCTGCACCCCTACAAACCCCAGTCCAGCACCCCAGTACCACCCAGAAGCTGCAGACAGCTTATCAGCCCCACCAAGGAGACACAAGCATCACACAGGGTGCACTCAAGGTGACGCTCTCAGTGACAGCTGCTCAGAGGAGCCACCAAAAGAGCTCTCACTGCTGCAAACAGGCACAGTATGCTGTGGGGAGAGCTGTGCCACCCCAAACCTCCTAGAACAGCCTCCCTCTCCCAATGCAGAGGATTGTACCAGAGCCCAGGTGTGTCTCCCTGGAGCTGAAGAGCATCCAGGGTGACAGGCACCTTGTGGTCACATAAGCCCGTTGGCCCCAGGAGGCAGGTACCTGCAAGATAGCAACGATGACCCCAAACAGCCCTATGGCACTGCCAAAGATCTCCACGATCAGGATCTTCACAAAGAGGCTGGCATTCTGTGCATCAGCCAGGGCAGCCCCGCTGCCCACGATGCCCACGCAGACCCCACAGAAGAGATTGCACAACCCCACAGTCAGGCCAGCCCCAAACATGGAGAAACCTGTGAGAGAGGAACACTTCAAGAGCAGGGAGTAACCTGCGCACAGGGCCCTCTGCAGCAGCTGTCTCAAGGTGACAGAAGACCCAGAACTATCAAGAACCAGCAGCATCCTCCTGTTTGGGGCACGGATTGCTCCAGGGTGCGTCCCAGCTCCTGCAGTGCCAGGCCAGCAGGTGACAGCACTCTGCTGCTTCTGCTGGAGGGAGGAGCAGTGCTGCTGGGCTGGTGGGCAGCACAGCCTAGCTGAGTGCAGGAGGGCATCAAGAAGTTAACTAAAAAGCCACTTTTTGTCAGAAGGGTCTTTCAGACACCTGCAGAAGGCTACAGGCCAGCTGAGTTGGGCCCTGCAGTCCCATTCTCTATGGCCCAGGGCAGAGGGAGCAGCAGGTCAGAGTGTGGTAACACTCACAGTGATGGCACCAGGGGCTTACCTGCATGGTAGTTCCTGGCTCCAATCGCCTCTGGGGTGACTCCAGAGAAAGGCTGAGAGAAAGCACAGGCCATGGGTTACAGGCAAGTCTGTGGTCTCCAGGAGAAGTATCTGTCCCCAGTACGGCACGAGGCAGCCACGTTTTGGTCAGAGCTTATCCCTGACACCATGTCCCCAGGTAGCTTCATGATATCTGCCTTGCATGTGCTCCCCCAGCCTTCACTGAGGACAAGGGCCACTGCACAGACTACCAATCCAGGGGCTCCCAGAGCCACAACCGTGTCCAAAGTCTCCAGAGGGCCACTGCTCACAGCTCTGGCCCATGACCAGCTGCCCATCCCCACTGTAGCCCTGAGGCCAGCTCAGGGCTGGCAGGTTCTCCCATACCTCAGCCATGTTACTGATGACGATTGCCATGATGATCCCGTAGATGGCCACAGCCTCGCAGAAAATGATACTGTGGGAGAAAGGCAAAGTCTGAGCACAGTGTCCCAGGCTCTGCCCAATCCTGAGCAGCCTCCACCAATTCATGCCAGGCCAGTCAGCAGCCAGACCCCTCCATGGCCGTACCTGAGCCTGCCCCACTGCTGCCAAGGGCAGAAAGGCAGCCCAATCTACCCACGGCTTTCCTCTCAAACATGGGAGAGCTGCCAAGGGCGAAGACTGGGTGCTGGTTGTGCTGCACCACCAGAAAACGTTGTGATGACCCCGTGGGAAGCAGGCCCAGGAAGCCCTGCCCTCCACCAGCCCCCTTTGCTCCTTTGGGGAGGGCTGTGCAAGGTCTGGCCAGGGGAAGCCTGAATGAGGGCAGGAAGTGTGATCTCAGGGTGTTTGTATTGAACACACTGGGCCCATTCACTTGGTGATTATCACACAGTGACTCTTCAAAGCAGCACCCTGGCTCCTTTCAGGCTCTTTGTTTTGAAAGCAAACAGCTCAGTAAGGAACAGTCTGTCAGCAGAACCCACCTAGAAACAGGACTGGAGCTTCTGCACAGGGCTGGGATCTGCCCCACTCAGGCACTGCACCAGCAGTAACCCCAGGTCTGTGCTTACCTGACCAGGTTCTTGGTTTTGATCCGAGGGGCTTTGACTCCACCACCGATGATGCTGGAGCCCGTGATATAAATCCCCCTGTGGCAGATAAGGGTGGTTGGTGGAGAGTCTGGCACTAACTGAAGGATTCAACAGGGAAACCAGGATCTTCCAGCTGAGCAAAGAATCGGGCATTGCAGCTGGTGGACACCATGAACTCGGTCTGTCCACCCTCAGGGTACTAGTGGTCCCAAGCTCCGCCACCTACACCAACAGAACTGCTGGGGCACAAAGGCTGCCACTGCGTGGCCTGGGCTCAAGAACATGACTTTCAGAGAGCCAGGGGTATCCCTGCTTCTCCACTGCCATTGCAGCCCATGAGGTGGTCTGTCCAGAACCCCAGCAACCTGGCCCCACTGCTGCAGTGACCCACTCAACCCCAGACTCCTGCACAGACACACTGTTCTACCCTTGCCCTGCTGTGGGAAACCACACTATCTAAGCAACTACTGAAGTGGGAGAGCAAGAGCCTGCTGAAGAACCAGCACCACTCACCAAGCAGCTCCCACAACGGACAGGGAGATGGCCAGGCCAATGCCCAGGTTGGACCACATGAAAGGTGAGGTCTCCGTCAGGAACCTGGAGAGGAAGAAATGCCCTGAATCAGCACACAGACCTCTTAGTCATGGTGCACAGCCCCACAACAGGTACCCCTCACCCCATCATACAGACTGAGATGGGCTGGGCACTGCCAGACAGTGGAAGACAAGAGTATTTCTTTGGCAGCCAGCAACCAAGGACCCTCATACACATGGACCAAGACCTTCCTCCCAAAACCTAGAGTGAAGGGGAAGCCTAAGCTGTGAGGCTGATGGGATTGAGGTGGGAAAGGCAGGGGTGGCTGCACAAAGACCCTATATGGAGCTAGCTGCACATACGTGTGGGCTGCATCAGTCCCACCTCACAGGGACAGATCCCACCTCTTGTTCCCCTGTGATGCAGTGACCACTGCCTGTTGTTCAAAAGCCAGTGCTGTTCCTTGCCAGGCACTGATGCTGGTATTTACAGGAAACTCACCAGGCCACATCGAAGCGGAAGCCCAGGTCAAATATTGTGTAGCAGATCCCTGGAAAGCAAGAGTGACATGGGAAACTTAGACAGGCACCAGTGACTAGCCTAACACTGCCATTTCCTCCCCGACCTGCGAAGCTCAAAGACAAAGTCCCAGGAGCATACCACAGCACACAGGAGGGTTACTGGGAAGATTGGCTCCGGAGTGCAGAGCTGTGGGACAGGGTGCCCCAGCCCCAGCAACCCCAATCACTCCCATATCAGCACAGGACAGAGACAGCCCAGACCCCATCCCTATCTTCACTGAGGATTGCTGTGGTTGTTGCACCAATTTGCTGCTCCCTGACTCTGCTGAGCATACACTGGCCCTGCTGGACCAAAGGGAGCACTGTGCCCCAGCACGGTCTCCAGCCACATCACCCAACAGGTCAGCCCCACTAGAGAGCTACAGCACCGGGTGACCCCATGAGCTCTTCTCCTTCACAGGGAGGAGAGAGTTGTGAAGCTGTGCCCTGAATGATCATCACATGCTGCTCCATCATCATCCCACCAGGTTCTATGTCACTCCCCAAGAGCTCATCAACACCAGAAGATGCAGCTGCCTCCCAGCACTCCCCTTTTCAAGGCTGTGGATGTTCAAGACGTGCTTGCTGTCCTCAGCGTTTCCTCCGAGATTAGTCATTTCCAGATAAATTTGTACTCCAACACAGGCAGAAGACACCAAAGAGCAGCCCTGAAAAGCCCTTATTTTCCAGGGAGGGATTCCAAGGGCAGCTCACCCTGCTGTACCCCAAGCGCTCCTCTCCCAGGCCAAATCACAGCTTGGAATCACACCCAGCAGCCCAAGCAGACACAAAGGTCCTCGCAGCAAAACCCTGCCTTGCTCATGAGCAGGAACCATGGCCACAGACCAGAAAAGACACTTGCTCTTTGCATGACTTGTAATGCGCAATGGGAAAAAAGAGAGACCTGGCCCTAAGGAACAGACAAATGCAGGCAGTGTGGCATTGGCTGGGTGAAGGGATGGCTCTTTACCATTGGTGACTAGAGCCAACAGCTGTCTAACACCAACCGTCATACAGATGGAAAAAGAGGAAATGGAAGACTTTTGAAACGCTTAAAAGCAGCAAAGAGACCATCGTGTGTGTCCCGCTGCTCCCTTCCCCCCAAGAATTGCAGCTTGGAGGCCAGGGTGGTGGCAAGACAGCGATGTGCTTAGTAGCAATACAGGGGCAGGACCACATGCTCTGGGTTGGAGGAGCTCTGTCCTGTCCACAGCCAAGACCTGAGGACACATCACGCTGTGGGAGAGCCTTAGAGTGCTGCAGCCTAGGGAGACCTGCCAGCAGGGATGGTCATCACAGCAGGGATGTCCCCATTGTCCCTGTGTGCTAAACCCCTGCACACAGGACTTGCCACTCAGCACCCCGCATAAAAACATACAAGCGCTGCCAGATGAGCAGGCTCCAAACCAGGAAGCAGTCACTCCTCCCACCCGCAGAACTGTGGTGCCCACCTTCCCTGCAGCAACACACACAAATGAGGAATGGGGCCACAGTGGCCAAGGAACGTGGCAGGAGGCCACATCCCGGCCCAAACGCCTGGTGACCTTCAGGGATGATCTACACTGCTGGGCCTGGCAGGTCTGTAACTTATATTTTGCTTTTGCTGCTTGGCTGGCTGAGCAGGAACTGAACCCAGCCAGCTTTAGCTGCCCTCACTCCCCAGGAGTGGTAAAGAAGAGCTACAACCAGCTCAGGGCAGATCCTCAGGGCACCTTCCGTCTCTTCAAGAGCAGGTGTACCCTTGGATTCGTATACAAAAGAAACAGGATGAACGATGCTTTCCCATGAGTTCTGTCTCCCAGCCCTGCAGCCACGAGGACAGAAAAGGACCAGGGCAGCAGGACCGAAGCATTAAAGCAGAGCACAGGACAAAGAGGGGAAAGCACAAAGCGGCACCAGCACAACGCTGCACAGAGCATGACTGCTTCCTGCTCACTCCTTCCCTGAAACAGGATTGCAACAGGGCAGGGGAAGTTAAAAGCATCTGGACTCAGCTTGTTGATATTTTCCGACAGTCTAAAGTTCGCAGTGTGTGTCTGCTCTGGTTTGAGCTGAATGATTCAGAGAGCCCAGGAAGGCAATCCTAGGCCCAGCACTGTGTTCACCAGGCCCTGGAAACACGAGACAGTGAGACACCCTCAGCTTCTGACTCTGTCTTTCCCCTCACCCAAACACTAAGGCAGGAGCCAAGGTCTCCCCACCTTCTGCCTGGCTTGTGGTCACTTCACTCTACACAGAAAGAAGAAATCACCAATAAACTCCAATGTAAAATCTTCCCACTACCCCTTGGAGTCATCCCCTTCCCAGGAAACATTAAATCCATCCTCAGTGCCACCAAGCCTGATGCCATCAACAGCAGAACCTAGGCTGCCAGAAGCTGCAAAACAGCCACACACCATCTCTGCGATCATCCAAGCTTGCACATTTCCTTATGCTGCCATACCCTGGCAAAGCAGGAGGGCCATCTCCTCCATCCAGGAGACATCAACTGTCACAGCCTGAAAACCCAGGCACCTGCATTTACCTCCCGTGATCTGCCAGACCCAAACACAACCCTTGACTGCCACCAGCGCCTTTCCACACTCACACACAGAGAAGCAAATCAACTGCTCAAGACAGACCGGTTCAGAGCACCAACAGCTAGCATCCAACAGTGACTGACTGCTACATGGCGGGGTGCAAGCCTTCAAAGTGCCCAGGGGGTGATTTCTAGGCCAAAGAACCCCAGAGCAGCGCTCCTGGTGCTGTGACAGATGACAGGCCAGCCCTCCTACCCCTGCCCCAGGGCAGCTCGGCCACGGAGGGACAGAAAACATTGCACCCCTCAACCATCACCTCCCTCAGCCCCTCTCCATTAGCCAGCACGGACGCAAGCCCGAGCTATAGTCCCTCCTCACGCCCAGAGCCTCCTCCTGCCTCATGGCACAGCCCCAGAGCCCAGGTCTGTCACCCACGGCCCGACCCGACCCGACCCAACCCCACCGCCCGGCCCGGGCCCACAGATCACTCTCAGTCCTCCCTCAGCCCGGCCTCCAGTCTCTCTGCCCCCCGCCCCATCCCGGCCCCGTCCCGGCGCTGACCGACGCCGAGCAGCGTGCTCCAGAAGGCGAGGCCAAGCCCCGAGTACAGCAGGGCGAGCCCCGTCATGGCGGCGGCGGAGCGGGACCGAGCGGAGCTGGACTGCCGGGCGCGAGCGCGTCACCTGACCCGCGCGGGACACGTGAGCGGAACCGCAGCACCCGAGGGGAAAGCGCGTGACGCCACCACCGCCACGACGCACTCTTATTGGCTGCCCGGCCTTACAGGGGCATGAGAACTACAAAGACCAGAATGCATCGCGAGACACGCCTCTTCCCATTGGCTCCCCTTCCCCTCTCCGCCCTACCGTGAAGCGCGATAGGCCCCACTCCGTTAGGGGCGGGATTTCCGAGTCCGAGGAGGGCGGTGCCAAGTGCTCATTGGCAGGTTCCGCGTCCCAGCCCGGAAGCGGGCGCAGGGGTCTCGCGTGGCGGACCTGATCGCCGACCCTGTGGCGCCATGGCAACAGCCTTCAGCAGTGATGGGGAGGCCGCGCTGCGGCGGGAGATAGGCCCGGCGGCGGCGGCGCCGCGGGGAGACCTTGACGGTTTCTACGAGATGGGCCGGGCTGTCGCCTTCGTGCTTGGCGGCGGGTTCCGCAAGGTGAGCGGGGCTGGGAATGGAGCGTCACCGAGGGCTGCGGGTCGCCCAAACCCGGTTCCTCACACCCTGCTTCACCCCCAGGTTGCCCTCCAGTTCCCTGACGATCTCCTGGCGGACGCAGCGGCAGTGGCGGCCCGAATGGAGGCGGCGACCGGGGCCGAGATGTACGTCCTGGGAGACACTACGTACGGCAGGTCAGTGAGGGGCTGTGGGGCGGGGGCGTCCCAGCGGTCCTCCACGGGTAGGAACGGGGGCTGCTCATTCCCTGCCTGGTAGGGCTGAGGGCTGGAGCCTCCCGAGCTGGGGACAGTGCTGCCAGGGAGGGGGAAGATCTCTGTGGTGCAGGGCCTGTCTAACAGTGGGTCCTCCCTCCCCGCAGCTGCTGTGTGGATGAAGTGGCTGCCGAACATGCGGGTGCTGAGGCAGTGCTGCACTACGGCCCGGCCTGCCTCAGCCCCTGCAGAAAGCTCCCGGTGCTGCACATCTTCGGGCAACAGCCCCTGGACATTGGACGTTGTACTGAGGCCTTTCGGGAGCTCTACCCTGACCGGCAGAGCCGTGTGGTGGTACTGAGTGATGTGGTCTATGCCCACGCAATGGGTGAGTGGTCTGGGGCAGGGAGGGAGTCTCTGGTGCTGCACTGAGCTCTACAGAGCTGCCAGGGGGAGAGGCAGCAGCAGGCAGGCAGTCAGACTTCATTTCTGTTCTCTCCCCTAATCTGCTGTCCCACCTTCTGTGGGTCAGGTCTGTGTCTGTGTTTCTTTCTCACTTCTGTCTCCCTTCAGGTGAGCTGGAGCAGCAGTTATGCCCCGAGTACCCCAACATTGTTTTCTCCAGGGTGGTGTGTGGGGACTCTCCTGGCAATACACCACCTGGGGAGGTGCGGCAGTTTGGTCGCCAGTTCCCAGTGGAGGCACTGGGAGGGCTGCAGGACTGTGCCATGTTCTATGTAGGAGCTGAGGGCCTGGCCCTCACCAGCTTCATGCTGACCTGGAACCGCTGCCTCTTCAGCTCCTTTGATCCTGCCACCGGCTGTGGCCGTCGCGAGACCCTCAACATCAATCGGGCCCTGATGCGACGCCTCTACCTGGTGGAGCGGGCCCGGGATGCCCGGGTGGTGGGCATCCTGGTGGGCACCCTTGGTGTGGCGGGCTACCTGACTGTGCTGCAGCACCTCCGTGAGCTTCTGCGCCGGGCTGGCAAGCGCAGCTACACACTGGCTGTGGGGAAACCGAACCCTGCCAAGCTGGCCAACTTCCTGGAGGTGGACATTTTTGTGCTGGTGGCCTGTGCTCAGAACACCCTGCTGGATTCCAGTGAATTCTACCGGCCTATCATAACGCCCTATGAACTGGAGCTGGCATGTAATCCGGCCCGGGAGTGGACAGGGAACTACTTCACTGACTTCAGAGACCTGCTGCCAGGTAACAGCTGGAACACACCTGCCCAACACGCTCCCGGCGCATGTCCTGCCCTACTTCCCTGCCTGGAGGCTGCAGTTGCCCTGGCTGTGCTGGATGGAGGATAGATATGAACACCAGGGTAACATTACCCTTTCCTGGCAGGTGCCTGTGCACACATTGATCTCCCACCGGCTGTCCCAGCAGCAGAGGCCGTTCCTGATGTCTCGTTGATCACAGGGGAAATGCGTGCAGCCCACCTATGCGACCCCCTGACCCCACAACTGCCCCCCAGCACTGCCTTGGCCTGCAGGGACCAGACACAGGCCCTTGTGGAGATCAGCCCTGCTGGTTCGTGATTTGATTTCGTGGTGGGGCTGAGCCTCTGTGCAGGGACAATGCCACCTTCATGCTCCCAGTAACAATTCCTTCTTTCTCTCTCCTCCCAGCCTCCTTCCTGGAGTCCCGCAGCTGGCGGGGCCTGGAGCAGCAGCTGGGGCATACACCTGTCTCCAAGGCTGTGCAGGGCCGACGAGGGATTGCCATTGCCTATGAGGATGAGGGGTGTGAGCACTCCTGATTTGGTAGCAGCATCAGGAGGAGCAGGCGGCATGCAGGGCCCAGGCAGTGCCTGCCACCAGATGTCAGACCTGTGCGGGTGTCACAAGGGTCTGGATGTGCCATCAGCTGGCTCTGTGCTGGATGTGGCCTGTGGTGGGACAGCAGGAGTTGCATGCATGTTTGGGAATGCCGGCACCACCATGGGACTCATGGCCAAGGCAGCAGCAAGGCCAGAAGAGGTGCTTGGCCCAGACTTGCCTCTGAGGACTCCCCAGTCCAGGGCAGCTTTTGCCCTACATGGAAAGGTCACAGCTTCACACAAGCTGACAGCAGCAGGGCTTGAGGCTTGTGTGGGTTACTGCTGCTAACTAAAGCTGAACTGAAAAGGACTTGTGCGTGAGTTATCTTCTAGAATACACCCCAAGCTGAGGAGTGAAGGCAGGGATGATACCGAGACATCCCAGAGTGAAAATGCATAACTAGACCCCCATAAATGAAACCGCATTCACAGGCTGGGCTGGGGAACTAAAGCAAAGCATCAGCAAGTCCCTCACCTGCTCTGATGAACAGGAGTGAGGTGCACGCACCCTGTGCTGCAGGGAGGACCCCACATTTAGCATGGGCAGGGTGTGGCCCCTCTTGTGTGTGGCACGACTGTTTCTGTCCCATGAGCTGCTCCACGCTGGACAGGAGAGCATGGTGAGTGAGGGCTGGGGGGAGAACTGGTTTTCACACTCTCCCATAGCTAGAGGGGAGGGGAGAGGGGGGAGGAGGGTAGGACCCAGACAGGAGGTGTTGAGGCACCCCAGCCTTGATTTAACCCCCTCTGCTGGGCTCTTCCCCAGAGGCATGGGGCAGGCAAAATCTGGACACCACGACAGCCACAACATAGAAATATTCTTAATATAATTAGGTGCAGGGCCTCCCCCCTCCCAACCACACACGTACAAACGAGCAGGGGGGAAGCCCCCCTGCCCAGCCAGCCACTGCCACGGGCACCAGGGCAGCCCCCCCAGCGTGGGGCATGAGCACCCACGGGGAAGTGCCAGGGAAGGGCTGGTTGCCCAGGCATCCCCCTTGCCCACCGCCACCTCCTGCAGCCGGCACTCCCGTCCCCTGTGAGGGGGGAGCATGCTGGGGGGAAACAAAGATGCTGACACCGAGATGCGGCCACCAAATCTAGCTGAGGAGCGTCCCGAGTGGGTTAATTCTAGGTGGAGGGTTATTCTACGGAGCCGTACTGCAGCAGGGCAGGGAGGACGGGGTTGGGGGGTGCTTCCTTGCGGGGAAGAGCTGGTCCAGGGAAATTGTCCGCGGTCCTGGGCAGGTGCTCAGTAGTCTGCTGTGTACTCCGTGCCATGCAGCCCCCGGCACAGCAGGGTGAACTCCTTCACCATCTCCTTCACTCGCCGCTTGTTCACACGCTCTCTGCTAAGACAGCGGAAGGGGACAAACATGAAGCGGGAGGGACACACCAGGCCACGGAGGCCAGGAGTGGGGTGGGTGAGGTATCATTCCCACCGCATATGGGGCGCCGGCCACCACAGGGAGGGCTGCACAAACCTGAGGATCTGCTGGCTGAAGGTCTCCTTCTGCTCAGGGCTGACACGGGCGGAGGGGAAGCCGTCCTGCTGCATGACCTCCTTGATCCAGATGCTCAGGTAGCTGAAGCAGTGCTTGTTCAAGGCAAAAAGGATTTCTGCGAAGTGATCCATGAGGCTGCGGGAAGCCTGGCCACCGACACCCTGCCACACACAGAGCAGACAAACCCTGCTGAGCCCCCCACAGTCACCCTGCCTGTACCCACCCACGCTGCTGAGCTCTCTGTCCTCCCCCAGCTCCACGGGGGAACAGAGCCCAAAGCTGCCCAGGAAGCCTGTTGTCCTGGTGTCTCTCACCTCCAGCACTGCCTGCAGCAGCACTTTGCCATTCTCATGCACGACCTGTCCCACGGGGGCAATCTCTCCGCAGCGAGGCAGCAGCTCTGTCTGCAACACACAGCCCAGCCTGCTCAGCGCCAGGGCCCAACCTGCAGCCCCACTCCTGCTCTCCCAGCTCTTGCGGGGGGCTGCGTGATGCCCCAATACTCACAAAAAAGCCACAGGATGCTTTGACCGTTGGGGCCTCAGGGAACTTGAGGGAAAGGACACCTGTGGGCAGAAAGCGCTTAGGTTAGCGGCCTGAAATCCCGCACACCACCCCAAATCAGCCCTCTCGTCCCCAGCTCCTGACTGGTCCGCACCCATCTCCGCAGGAGGAGTGGGCTGGCTGCCCCACAGATCAATAAGGAGCATGTACCCATGCCTTTGGTACTCACCACACTGAAACACTGCTTTGACATCCAGGTTGCTACACAGGAAAAGGTCCGGCTTCCTTTTCAGAGCCTGCAAGGCACACAGACAGGCAGCATAAACCCCGCGCTGCAGAGGCAGCCAGGAAGCCTCCGAGGAACCCGTGCCCCAGACAAACCTCTGCCTGGACGCACACTTACCTGGGAACACCCATGGTACACGGCAGATTCACACAATACAGCAGGAAACCATCACTTTCCACCCCACACACCCTCCATCCCCCAAGAAAATGTCAATCAATCAGCCAGGCAGTTTGCTATGCTCAGGGAGAGCCAACCCCAGGACCTGAGGACAGATGCCACGGTGGTGTGCCCACAAACGCTTTGGACACAGAGATGGGACAGAGGTCTCATGTCCCATCAGAGCAGACCAGGCAGCGTTCCCAGGACAAGGGGAGCCACATGCGGTCCAGCAGAGACCAGCCACCTGTGTCCTTTGCTCCTCTCCTTTTGAAGATGATGGTGTCTCTGGGGTCACAGCAACTGCTTCAAGCAGTAACCCCAGACTGGACCAACAGCTCGCTCTGCTTGGACTCCAGCGAACAGATGACAAGGAGATATCAACATTATTCCTGAGCAGCAAGTCTGAGATCAGAAAACCTTTTTCTGCCGCAGAGCGATTCCACCAGCCTCTGTGGGAGTCAGGCACTACTGCTGGGGACACTGTGAGCTGTGGCACCCCTTGCAATGACTTGGTCCCCTCTGTGCTGGCACTGAGCAGTTACTGGACAGAAATGTTCGTCTGCACTTTCCACTCCACAGGAAGGGTTTCTGTCCTGCCACAGTGAGCCCTTTTACATAAGGCAACCATCTACGTGCCCTGACCACCATGCCATTGCTGCAGGCCAGCACTGGGGATGGCAGCCATGCCTCCTGCCCTGCTGTCACTGTGACACAGGGGACAGCAGCCACAGCATTGGAGTGGCCCTGTTCTGATCCTGGAGCTCAAAGGGCAGGCAGCCCTTGGGCTGAGCCGTGTTCAGGGCCACTGCTGTCCTCCTGTGAATGAAAGCAGGGACAGTTTCAGCCAGCAGCACCCAAGACACGTGGTTATCTGCCCACAGCCATGCTCTCTACTTGCCGACCTCTTCTTTTCCAGAGAAAGCCTATGGCTGTCTGCCCAGTGCAGAGAACATATCTTAGAGACAAGGAAGGTGAGGAGCAGCTTTCAGAGTTACCCCCATCTCCTTTCTGACTTGTTCTGTCGCATACTGCAAGAAAAGACTCAGGTTTGGGCACCAAAGGCATCATTGTACCAGGCTAAGATAGCACAATCGCAGGGAACTGCTTCCTTGGGAGACACAAGCAGAGACCTTCATGAGGGCGATCAGAAGCCACATTTTACCTGCCTATGCGTGTATATATATATATATACAGAGACACTGTGCACCATCCTTCCTGATGTGATAGCACCGTCAGAAGGCTAGTTAGTGCCTTGGTTTAGAAACACATGCACTCATTGTGGCTGCTACAGTCTAGTCAGCCCCACACGGGACAAACACTTGCAAGAGACCTTGCAGTTTTAGGCAAGGGGGACTATCTCCCCTGGGGCCCTCGTATGGGCTCGAGTGGTGACCACAAGCCTCTAGCCCAGCAGCACAGTGCTTGAGGGCAGCTGTCATGATACCACCCAGCTGCAGGTACCTCTACCCTGCCCATCCAAGGGTCTGGTTTTAACCTGTCCTGCGAGTTGCAAGACTGCTCAGCTGGCACAAGAGTTATCCAATGTGCTCACGTTGCCACCTACCTGCAGGGTGCTTCTCCCAGCCAAACCAGACCCATGGCAGGCAGAGCCTGCCAAGCTCTCCTGCAGACTCATGGCATCATCTGCTCCTCACTCCTTCTATGCCATGGAGGAAAGCATGCCAGTATTGCGAGGGCTCCTTCCCATAGGATACCTCCACCAAGAGCAGGCAGAGTGCAAGCTCAATGTCGACACACATGTGCATCTATTGTAGACAGAGATGCTTTTTACCCCAAAGAGATGGGGCCCTGTGGAGCTTCTCCCATGCAAAAGTTGCACCAGGTATGTCTAGCTGTACTTTCCCAGCAGCAGGAACCCTGCTCCAGCTCTGGGTCCTCTTATTGCCAGCCTGTCCTTCCCATCTCCTACGAGAGCAGCTCTCCTCATGTATTCTGGGATGGGAATAGGTCTTTAAATGATTTCAAACATCCCCACCCACATGCTCTGCTAAAACAGCCACTGCAGAGGTTGGTATTGGCTCTCCAGCAAGGGCTGTCCTGCAGGCTGACACAGAAAGGATATTGGGTTCTTCAGCAGCTGGGAGATGCCCAGGCAGGTCTTCAGAGCAGGTTCTTCTGTGCCCTGCTCTTCAGAGGCAGGCAGGCATGGGATACCAAACCCCACTCCTCCAGCAGACAGGGGACAGTGGAGGGCTGCACAGCCAGTTTGTGCAGCTTTCCAGAACACACAGATCAAGTCCTTGTGACCATCACCACCACTTCTTCCCAGCTCACATGCCTGGTGGAGCAGAGCTGCCAGCTTTGGAAAGAGCACATGAGCTTAGCCAGATACCAGGATCAGGGAGGAGCAGGGGCCTCACTGCCTGTCAGGGAGAGGGGATGCCCCATTTCCTCCTTGGGGTTCTGTGACTCTGGCTGGAGCAGGCGTGGTAGAGATCTCAAAGACTGCTGTTTGCAGCCTGGGCCAGACCAAGAAGTGAGGGAGCTACGGCAGTGACTGGGCCATCACAGAAGGTCTTCTGCTTGGCAAAGCCTTGCGTGCCCAGTCTGTCCCTTGCTTCCCAGTCAGGAAATGTCACCACACCACCCCCAAGGTCCATGCCAGCATGAAGCCCTGCCAGGGTGGATGGATGTGCCCACAGCCACTGGTGGGAGGCAGGCTGGAGAGCCCCAGAAGCCTATGTGCAACTGGGAGCATGCACACTAGTGCTACCTGTTGGCAAGGGAACAACCACAAGCTCCTAAACACCAGAACCTCCTGCCTGGGTTCACAGATGCAGACCCAGATGCAAGCCCCCACTGCCATGGCTGTACAGTCCTGGGCTCCCTGTCTGGGTGGCACTGAACCCTGCAGCCCTCCAGGGGCAGGGCCTCAATTTAGGAACAGCATCAGAGACGCTCTGCACCATTCCCAGCATGCAGTTGAGGTGAGAGGGGACCGTCTGAGGACAGGTTTAACTGCAAAGGGTGTCACCACCTCTCCATGCAGCCTGACAGCAGCCTGGTTGTAACAGTAACTCCAGGGCCTCCAGTGTTCATAAGGCATTTGGTTTAAGCCAGCATGCTCTCCTGAACAGCCAGCCAGCCATCATCAAGAGATGATTACCAATTAGCATGGTGCCAAAATGATGGGCTGCACCAACTGGGCAGTCTCATGGGCTGCAACCAAGCCCAAATAAATATATTGTTAAGTCAACTGAAATCCTGTCACACAGAGACAGCTTCCCATGTGCTGCTGACAGAGGGCTGATGTGTAGGTATTAGACAGGAGCTTTTGAGTTATCAAAAAGTAGGAAAATACTTGCTGGCAGAGGGAGAGGACAAAACCACTGCCTGCAAGGAGAAACCAGACAAATCTGAAACAGGGAAGATAATACATTTCCACCAAGGTGATCAACCACAGCAGCAGACGGTCAGGGAAGTGGGAAAGTCTTCACACTTTGACACACTCTTGGGTCCAAACTCAGTGCTGCTCTGGAAGACACATCACTTTGCCAAGGGCTCTGCAGGCAGAGCAGGCTCAAATAAAAACACAACCCTTGCCACATCAAAATTGGATCTGAAGAGATCTGCAGTTCTTCCACACTTTAATCCTTGGATTTACAAATCCTCAACAGCATCACTGCAGAGTATGGTCCTCTGGAAGAGGAGAGGCTGGACACACCTCTGTCATCAGACAGCTCCTGAAATCCTGAGAGCAAGGAGCCACGAGGGATGGCAAGACCATTTCTTGATGGGTTTCAAAGCACCCCCCCAGATAATCAGACTGGGAAGAGGGGCAGGCCAGAAAAAGGGGGAAAACCTTGAAACAAATCCTATGCATGAGGAGAGAGGGTGGGGATGGGATCCTTGGGTCTTTGTGGGGTTACTAGAAGAAAAAGCCCAGGAAAACATCAGGTCAGTGGCTGTGGATGGTGGTGGGCAGCACGGTGCCGGGTGTCTCACAATGATCCAAGACAGAGGAACCACAGAGGTAAGAGCCTCTGAGCTGTTTGTGCAGCAAGACCTCTGAAAGACACAGCCTGTTTGGAGATCAGCACTCTGGAGACCAGTCCATCTGCCAGCACACTGCCCCAGTGTTCCCAGCAGATCCTGCATGGAACAGCTTCCCAGCAGCTGGGATGGCTGTGTTTGCTCCCACAGCACACCCCATGGAAGTATAGCACAGTTGTACTTTTCTCTCCAAGAGAGCATGACCATGCCATAACCAGGCACAGAGAAGGACCCCAAGCCAGATTGAAACTCCGCACTTCCCAAAGAAACAAGCAGCCTTGAAAGAGTTTCTCAGGGCCACCTAATCCCCTACTCAATCAGCAGGACCACCTCTACCTGCCCTCCAGGAGCAATACACTTGTTGAGTCCCTTCAAGGCCTCCAAGGAACAGCAGCTCCCAAGTGACCTTCCAGAGTTCCTCTGTGCTCTTAGCTGTCCTACTGCCAAATCTGGATCCTTTTACATTATTTTTTCCCATTACTGTTTGTCCTACTTGAGGAGAACGGAAAAGGATATTTTTACCTACAACTGTAGCATTACCTTTGACACACCCCAAGACTCATGCAGCTCCTCGGGCTCCCATCAACCTTTCCTCCTCACCATGTGTCATCTTCCTAGATGCTCTTCTCTGTGCTCTTTGGTCTGTATCTACAGAAATGTGCCCCAAACTGGACTCGCTGCTCCAATGGAGGGCCTGCCAGCCTGCTGAGCAGCAGGGAGGATGCCTCCACGAACCTCACACACCACAGACCCCATTCACTGATCACTTCCATCACGTTCAAAACCCTTGTTAAAATGTCACAGCTCCCAAAACGGGCATCAACAAAGGTTGCAAATGCTTTCTGATAACACCAATTACGTTTTCAATGCTGCTTGTGAGATGTGATGAGTCTCAGCAGGATCTGGGTGTTGTGGTGAGACTCCTGAGGAGCAGAACCTGCCTGGGGTGAGGTGCAGCCTCCTCGCCCACTCCAACCCTTTAAGACCCACACGTGGGCTGAGCTGCTATCAGAAAGGACTGATGGCTCAGCATCCAGACATGCTAGGCACCCTTGCTGTGCTATGGCAAGGGTAGGATGGTAACAGCTCTGGTAGTTGTCTGTGTGGATGTCCCTGCACAGCCACCAGCCCAACATGTGTGCTCAAAGGTCTCACCATTACAGAAATCAAGCAGAAAGCAACTTTGCTGGACCTTCTTCACCATCCACCCACCCTCTGGGTAGGTGCTGGGGGATGTATCTCCAACAGGAGTACTGAGTGCAGAGGACATCAGGGCTTCTCCCTCTAGGGCCACAGTGGGCTGAGGAGTGTGCCAGGTTCCTGCTATTCCCAGCAGGTGTATTTACACAGAGCATGGTGCCAGCCCTGCCTGGCCACTGCCAGCGGTGACACAAGTGCCAGCCCCATGAGCCAGCCTGCGGCCCCCATCACACTGATGCAAACCGTCCCTGTGTGCCACCAAGCTGGTGGGCACGAGAGCTCTCCTGAGCTGCCACTGCTGCCCCGAGAGGCTGCTGGGATGGAAGGTGGTGCAGGTCCAAAAAGCCATCACAAGCACATTGCTCAGAGCCAAACCCTGGCAGCTTCCTGCTGCCATGGGCAGGGGCTTCCTCCCACCAGCCCCGGGGCAAGGCAGCCAGCTCAGCTCAGGACCCATCACAGAGCAGGTAGACGGGTTGGAAAGCATCCACTTAATGTTCAATTTGTCTGTCACTCTCAGGTGACTGCAGCAGCAGCCCCAAGTGCCCCGCTTTGGCAAGGCGAGAGGGTGGCAGCTGGAGGTTGACCTGCAGAGGAGGGCACTGCCCTGGGGATGGTGCAAACCCAGAACTAAAGGAGAATGTTTTGTTTTCAACTTCCACGGAAACAGATGGAGAAACTCGATATTCAACTAAAAGGAAAAAAACGTTGTCAACAGAAAGCTAAAAATAGGTTTAAATTGAATTAAAAAGAGAAAGAGAGAGAACAGAAAGTGAATGAATAAGAAACTAAAACACACCTGTGCCAGGAGTTGCATAAATGAATCAACAATATCAGGATGATCCCTGGGCCCTAAAATATAATAAAGATGTAACTTAAGAGAAAAATCATACAAACAGCAACTCAACATCATATAGTTATGTGATACAGAAAGAATTTACAAGTGAAAACAGGAGTGTAAGGGAGGAGGGGTGTGTGGGGAAGGGGATGGGCAACATGAGCAGCTTGAAGCAAGTTAAAGAAACAAAACATACAAAAAATCATGAAACTTGGAGAACCCAAGAACAGAAAGAAACTGCAAAGGAAAGGGTCTGAAGCCCCAGGGTCTCCAGCTAGCACCTGGGTGCTGCAGAGCCAAGGAGGAGATCTTCGTGTCCTTGGGGAGGAAGAGGAGGAGGAGGAGCAGGGGCTAGCTGGGCACCATCTCCCCAAGGAGAATTAGAGTTTTTGCACTGTGGGGACTGAGCAGGTGTCTTCAGAGCACCGTTTGGTCCTGGAAGATAACTGCAAGTGAACGATAACACCTCAGCAAACGCTTGACAGGCCTGGCAGGGCTCAGGCGTGCACATGCTTGTCACCAGCACCAGCTGCTCAGGAGCCCCTGGCACAGTCGCCCTCCCGCCCCATTCCCAGATGATCTCCGAGACCCAGAGTCCAGGACCCTCCCAGAGGTCTCTTCCAGATTGTCCTCCCCTGGGAGAGATCAGCTCGATGCAGAGATCTCCATGCCAGCACCACTTGCCCTACGTTGGAATCTGTGCACAAATGTGTCTTGGCCCCTGTGGGGTCACGCATCACCCCCTCTCCTGCCACCTGTGGGCTCAGCAGGAGCAGCTCACCCTGCTCAGGGCTGACTGCCCACCAAAGAGAACCCAAAGGGTGGGTGGGAGCACACAGTCCTGTGCACACAGCAAGCTGGACAGTTGCTTGCCTGAGCAAAGCTCACATCCAAGCGTTGGCACAGCTCGGGCCCTGTCCCCTCCCCTTTCCTCCTGCAGACATGCCTGATGCTGCCCAGAGGCATCATCGCCTCTCCAGGCACTGAGCCAAGAGGGTTTCAGCGTAGACGCATCCACACGCCACTGGCAGAAGCGGGGACCTGATCTCCAGACAAGTCCGGCTCACTTGCCACTGACCTCAGTGACATCTCAACGCAGTGGGATTTGCTCAGATCATGGCGTGATTCGATGGCTGGGGTCCTCACGCCCTCACGCCTCCCCCACCTCTCTAGAGAGCTTTGAGCCTGATACTGGGGGGACAGCATCAAACTACCTGGCTGCCAGCAAAGGACAAGACTCCTTGGGGACTGCATACGGAGATGCTGAAGGACCAGAGCCAGCAGCTCCAAGGTACACTTGTCCCTGTCATGGGACAAGTCACCAAGAGGCTGAGGGGAGCCACAGTGTGGAGGGGCCTGTCCTAACACCATTGGCTATTTGTAGAGCCCGCAGTGAGCCAAAGAGGGGCCCCTGCCCTGCGGGAGGATGCCAGCATCCTCAGCATCACAGCAGTGACTCGGTGGCCAGCAGCAACTCTGAAAAGGTTGATTCCCAGATGCTCACGTACACATCCTCCTGCTCGTAGGAGGGCTTGATTCCTGGCCACTATGAGCACTACTGGCCTCAGGATGAGCCCTGGGATCTCCTGGGGAGCACAGACTCCCTGCTAAGCAGGACTGGAGCTCCGGCTTGACCCTTGTAGCACACAATGCCCAGCCCTGCTGCAGGAGTGGGGCTGTCACAGCAGTCCAGAGTCTCGCCCAGGGGTTCCCTGCGTCTGCTGCCCTGCAGGGAAGGTACCCACCTTCCAGGGGTTGGGATGAATCCAAGAAACAGAGATGGCCCCATTAGCTTAGCTAGGAGTGAAAACAGCCATTCCTTGTAAGACGCCTCCAGACTCCATGCATGCAACAGCCTGACAACAGCCCCAGCGCAAAGAAGAGTTAACCCCACGTACCTTGCTGGAAGAGGGTCAGCGTGACTGAGGTAACAAGCAAGAAGAGGGCCTTGATGGGAGGGAAGTGGGCAGGCTCATGGGCAAAGATGTGAACCAGCTGCAAGAGACAGAGAAGGACTGAAGCTGCTGCTGGCCCTGCACACCCCTGGCCTCCCCAAGGAGCGGCAGCCCCTGCCCCAAGCATGGCTCCATACCTGCCGGGTGAGGTCGATGGCAGAGGCCTGGGGGATGGTGCTGTACATCTGCCCCAGCATCTCACACAGCTGAGGCACCATGGGGGCAAAATCATCCAGGAGGGTCTTCACGGACTTCTCAAAGATGGCACAGACGGACTGCAGGAGAAGAGGGCCCATGTGAGCAATGACATCAGGAGACCTCTCCTGGGGGGACACAGGATTTGACAGACAGGTCCCAAGGGAGGGAAGAGCTGGCAACAGGGATGGTCTGAGCCAAGCAGAAAACTCTGACCTGCGCTGCTACTGGCACCCTGCCCTGCAGCACGGGATGCTCCCCAACACCAGGAAACACCCTTCCCACAACTGCAGGAAGGTTCCTGGAGTGCTGGGGTAGGAATGGCTGGTAGGATGCTGCAGCTAGGCATTACTGGAGTACTGGAGAACAGGATGAGGGGCAATAGGCACAAGCTGGAACACAGAAAGTTCCATTCAAATGAGAAAAAACATCTTTAGGGTGAGGGTGACAGAGCACTGGAAAAGGCTGCCCAGGGAGGGTGCGGAGTCCCCTTCTCTGGAGACCTTAAAGACCTGCCTGGATGCAGTGCTGAGTAATGTGCTCTGGGCAATCCCGATTTAGTAGGGAACTTGGACTAGATGATCTCTAGAGGTCCCTTCCAACTCTGACAATTCCATGATTCTGTGAAAAAACAGACCACTTATTTCCAGGTCAGAGCAGAGTTCTCCCTTTAGGGAACACAAGCATTCAGCAGATCCCATCTCCCTGCTGACAGCACGGCCTCCCTAACTAGACAGTAGCAGAGCTGCTAAAGGCACAAGACAGACAAGGATGGCTGGAAACTGCTGGTGACAGCAAGCAGCACAATTCTGAGACAACCCAGAAAGACACCCCTCTTAAAGGGAGCTGGAATTGCCTACAATAGGTTAGCAGCACCACTTGGAGCCTGTCCTTTGCTGTCCCCAGTTTAGGTCAGCAAAGACAGGCAGAGCTCCAGGCAGTACTCAGGAGGAGCCTGGTTACCTCTACCACCTGGGCATCATTCAGCCACTTGCTGAGGACCTTCTGTATGAGCTGGAAGACTTGTTGTAGAACCACCACCACCTGTAAAGAACAAAAGGCAATGAAGAGAATTGTCCCTCACCAGAGGCGAGGTTCAAGACTAAGCATGGCTTGGACTCAAACCTTCAGGCTCCACTGCCCCCTCCCCTATCCAAAGCTGGGCAGCTTTCTTCCCTGATGAAGCAGCCTGGCACAGCTCACAGCTGGCAGACAGCACCCAGGCTGTTCTGCAGAGCAGCACCCAGCCAAGAGGGATCCTGCACATCACCTCTGCCCACCTCAGAAGCAGTGGAATGAACTGAAGGAGTTGTTACAGCTGGAATGCACCAGCACTACCCTCTTCATGGGAGACACTACATTCCCAATTAACCCCCTTCTCCAGGCACCAGCAGTGAATAGCAAGGCTTTGTCTGGGCTGTGGCAAAGAGCATCGAGCTACTGAGCTACTCACTGGGTTGGGTCCTTGCTGCACTGGCAGTTTCTTGACCTCGGTGCTTTCATGGTCATCATCATGGTGGCTGATGTCTAGGGTAGTGAAGAGGTTGGAGAGCAGGCCCAGGATGTGGATGATAGCCAGCTTGTTGGAGGGGTTGGGCTGCCAGGGAAAATAAAAGTCAAAGCATGACACAGACTGTGCTGCTCAATGACAGTCATGCCTTTGGGATCCTGTGGAACCAGACTGCAGAGGCAAAGTGCCAGAGAAGGGTTCCCTGCACTGTGCTCTCTCTTGAGCCCACATTCAAGAGCACTGCTTCAATACATCAGCCCAGGGCTACAGCCAGCAGGAGAAGCCACATCTGGATGGAGGTAGCACAGGGGCACTCACCGTTTCGTCAGCCAGCTTTTCCAGCTGCTGGATGTAGGGGGTGATCAGGGAGTGCAGGTTCTTCAGGATCTCCTCCACTTGCAGTGCAGAGAGCAGGAAACCAAGAGCCTGCATCAGCCACATGCACTGGCTCGTCTGGGACAGAGAAGACACAATGGGGCAGGTCACTATCCAGCCTGCTGTCCTACCACACACGTACTAGGTATTACAGCTGCCAGGGGCCCAGGCAGCTCAGCCAGGACCCCAGCAAGCTGCAGCTCCTGAGCTGCTCTATGTGGGACACGCTCAGTGCATCTCACAGTGGAGAGGGGGGCAGCTCCCTACCAGCATGGCAGAGCCCAGGGAACAGGCACTGCACCACCAGCACCTGGCCTCTTTCCAGCAACCTGCCAAGGCAAGACCAGTCGGTGCCCAAGAGATCTCTGTGCTGGCATCAATCACCCTACCTCAGCTCACCACCCTTTGGACAGACATGTCTCCGCACCTATGGGATCAATTACCCTACCCTCTCCTGGTCACAGGCACAACCCAGGCTCTGTCCCCATGACAATCTCCCTTCTTTTTCCTCCTGAATATGTATCTGCTGTTTCAGCGTCCTTGGGCTTGGAGGGACGGGAACTGCTAGAGTTAAGTCTCCCTGAGGGTTTCCCTTGCTATGGGGACATACCCCCAGTGTGACCCCAGCCCACATGCAGTGGGAGCCCAGAAGCACAGTGAGAGGCAGCCAGCATGTATTCCTGACCCTGCACAAATTGGCTGCAACGCTGAGCTCTTCCCTCAGGACAGCCCAACTCACGATGGCACCCCTTGTGTTTTCAGCTAAGGACAACTACGGGGTATGGGGGCAACCAGAACCATCCAGAAGTGTGAACCCACTCCTCTTACCTTATGAATCTGCTTCATCAACACCTCCTGCCAAAGTGAAAGGGAAAGAGAAAAGGGAGGGTGAGTGGTATAGAGAGACCCTTCCTATCCAGGAGGCAAGATTGACGCAGGAAGTCAAGACAACGAACACCCATGTGGTCACAGCACACACTTCCCACAACCCACCACAGGCAGGAAGCAAAATCCTTGTCCCCTGGTAAGCTCTTCTCTGAGTCAGCCCACTCAGCCACCCAGCAAGGTGAACCCCTGGCTTGGACGTGCTCTGCAGCAGGACGGTTCATGGAGCCAACCTCAGCCAGGGCTTCCTTACTCCAGTTCAGAGCCCCAGCCAAGCTCTAAAAGCAGTGACTCTTGCCCTCCATCCACCAGCCCTTCTGCTCCCATGCACACCCTCCTAGGACCTCGGGACTCTGAGCCCCATCTGACCCCTGTCTTGAGAGCCAAGAAACAAGGCCCCCATGCCAAGCAAGAGGCCCTGAGCTGCTGTTCTGTGTCTCTCTGCCCTGATCCCTGCAGAGAGAAGGGTGTGTCCAGAGCACATCCCAGGTCACCACCACACATCCATCTGCATCCAGCTCCTACCTGTGACACGGCGACAATGTTGGCAGCATAGGGCGGCAGGTCGTACTTGCACTCCCGGCAGATCTTCTTCAGGGTAGAGACGCTGGAGATGGAGAGCTCAGGGTTGCCCAAAGCTTGGAGCACCAGCGGCAGCACATTGTTAATCATGACAGGGTGATCAGCCAGCCACTCCGACAGGGCCCCTGCACACACAGACAGGATCTGATTGCAGGACTGCACCACAGGCTCTTGCTTCCCGTGTCCCAGGATGCTCAGCTTTGCTTTTCACCACTGATACTGCTGGGCAGGAGTGGTCTCAAGAGGGGCTCCCCTCCTCCCCAGCCCAGCCTGTGCACGAGCAAAGCCCTCACCAATAGTGAACATGACTGTGTCGGCAAGCTGCACGTTGCTGATGCTGATCCGGGGAATCAGGCCGATCAGCCCCGGCACCACATCCGAGTAGTTCACATCAATGGTCTCGGCAATGGACTGGAAGCCATAGAGCAAGGCCTCCGTGTGCTGCAAGGGTGGGAGAGACACCATCAGACCCAAGCGCTGACTCTTGATGCCCACCCCAGCCCCAGACATTAGCTCAGACACCCCCTCAGTAGCAAAGGAGGTTGGTCTCTGGGCAGCATTAAGGACAGGGAGGCAGAAGAAGACCCATTCCTCCTCCCAGCTGACCCCAGAGAGCCTGCATGTGCACTGGCAAGGTGGTCACGCTCCTCGCCTCTACCATGTCCCTTTGTTCTCAACATCCCATGACAACGATAGGTCCCTGAGGGGGTGTTAGCCATCAGCCTGGCACCCGTGTCCCCTCGCTCACCTGCCATGTGGATGGCTGCTCTGTGTTGGTCAAGAGACGTCCCAGTTTGTCATAGAGGCTGCTCAGGAGCTCAGCGCCCAGCATCTCATACACATACATCAGCGTGTCAGAGATGTCCACCCTGCAGAGAACATGGGTCTCCAAATGCTGTCCCCATCCCCTGCAGAGCACTCCATGCATGGACACATTATTTCCCCTCCCTCTGCCAGACAGGGTGTGGGTACTGCCTGCACAAGGACACTGCCAGGCCCAACACAGAGTGCTCCCAAGGTTTCCCAGTATGGCAACTGGTGCCATGACAAAACACCAGCTTTGTTTCCATATCATCACCACCACCAAAACAGCTCTTAGTGGCAGAAATCTCCTCTGTGTCCCTCCTTGGGTCCACAAGGAGGAACACAGCACGGTATGTTCCACTAAGCATGGTTCCTTCCACCAGTCTGTGCAGGATCCTATGTCCTCACCTGCCTTACAAGCAAACCCAAACCTCCCAGCTGTACCTGTATATCCGAAACTGCTCCTTCTCATCTGAAGACCAGAAGCCATACTCCTCATCGGAGGGGAACTGGGCTTTGTGCAGTAGCACATCCACCAGCTGGAAGTAGACAGGTCTGTAGACCTGCTGGTACACTGCCTGCTTGTCCGGCTCAAAGGAGAGGATGTCATCCTGGTAGCAAGAGGAAGAATACATCAGGAAGTTCCATTCAAATATGAGAAAAAGCTTCTTTAGGGTGAGGGTGACAGAGCACTGGAAGAGGCTGCCCAGGGAGGGTGTGGAGTCCCCTTCTTTGGAGACCTTAAAGACCTGCCTGGATGCAGTGCTGAGTCCCCTGCTCTGGGCAATCCTGCTTTAGCAGGGGAGTTGGACTAGAGGACCTCTAGAGGTCCCTTCCAGCTCTGACAATTCTGTGATTCTGTGATTAGGTGTTGCAGGGGAAAGAAAATGGAGCCCACCTGCTTGCTGCACGGGGCACTCATAGGCATCTCCCAGGGCTGGTGGGAGCTATCACACTTCAGAGGCTGCATTTCCAGCTACTCAAAGTCCATTTGATGCTGAACCCTTCTGCAGCAGCAGCATAATCTGGAGGCAAGACGCCAGAAGCCCCAGCAGCTGGGTAGACACTTGGGCGCTTGAGGACAGCGCAGTTCCAGTAGGGTGGCACTGCCCTGCTATGTCCTAGCCTCAGGAGCGTGCCTGCATCAGGAGCACGTATGCCTTGGACCCTGCGAGGCAGGCTGGGATGGGTGCCCGGGGAGCACAGCGCTCTCCTGCCTGCACCCCTATCCTCAGACCCATCTGGAGAAGAAGCGAGGGGAGGTGGGAGCCTCGGCCCAGCCCCACGCAGCAGAGGAGCTGCCGTCACGGTGCCGACATCAACCCCCTCCCTGCCCACGCTTAGCCACGCTGCATCGGATTGTGGAGGAGTGGAGCTGGGGGGATGAAGGGAGACTAAAAATAGAGCACGACGTGGCAGGGCTGCTGTTGGCACAGGGAACACTGGCACTGGGAGATGGACCCTATGCTGGGCAGCCACTAGCAGCCTCCAGCCCTCTCTTTGCTCCTCTGAGAGACCACAACTGCCAGCAGGGTCTAGCCTGCAGTAAACCGAGCACGCACTCTCCTCCCTGCCTGCTGCTGCTGGTGTGGCAAGGGGCTAAACAACCAGGTCTGCTGCAGGAAAAAAAAATAATTAGCATGAAGTATTAATTAGTTATGTTAACAAGGCCCTTAAAGGCTGGCTCACACTTCCAAAGATGACTGGGGGTGGAAAAAGCAATCCATGGGGCCAGTACTTCTCACATATATGCCCTACAGTGGCTGTGAGTGCAAAGTGAGGAGTTGGGGCATCAGAAAACCCTGAAGACCAAACAAAGCCAGGCCAGACCCCCAGCCCCCATGCACTGGTGCCTCTGTCCCTGCCTGGAGCACAGGATCCGCCCATGATGGCCACTGACCTGCAGCGTGTACCAGAAGGTGAGTGTCAAGGAGCTGGTGGTTTCATTGACAGGGTAGTGCCCAGGGATGCCGGTGCAGAACATGATCATGTTGACCAGGGCCAGGAAGCTCTGCCAGTGCTCCACCTGGTCCAGGAGGGCCCTGGGGAGCAGAGAGTACAGTCAGGGTGGCACCACTGCTATGAGCCTGGCTCCTCTGCCCTGACACACATCACTGGGTGCAGAACAGGCACCAGATAAAGCAGCAAGTGGGGAACAGTGGGCTGCTCCAAGCTCATTCCCTCTCCTGGGGATCATCCCCATCACTCACCGGGAGTGGTTTTCCCCCAAGGCCACAGCAATGCGGCAGATCCCATGCGACGTCTCCATGTCCCCGCTCTGGACCGCCTGGCGCAACTGCTCTTGGAGCCCCAGGACAGGGGGAATGAGCTTCAGGAGGGTGTTCACATACCTGCAAGCAGAGCCTGAATCAGTGCTGGGCATCACCTCACCAGCACCAACTGCCATGGACTCCATCCCTCCCAGGACTCCTGCCCACCTTTCCCTGCTGGAAGGCTGCTTTGTGCAACGGGACATCCAGGAGCCTGTACCACTTACAGGGACTCTCCTCCCAGCCCGTGGCATCAGGATGAAAGCTGAAGCCCCAAGAACAGTGGAGCCTCTGCAGGCAAAGAGAAGGGCCAAGTCAGCAGCCATCAGCTCTGTGCAAATCCCCCACTGCCCCATGGTGTGGGCATCTGCCTCTGTCTGCCCAAACATGCTGGCAGGGCTGCCAGCAGGCCCCAGCAGCCCTAAATTGTCACTGCCATGAGCAGCTCTGAAGAACTGTGCCCACATGCTGCAGCATCAGTGGGGATGAGGAGCAGAAGCGTGGTGAGGGCAGACCTGCAGGCTCTTTTCTCCATGCTTGCAGCCCGTGCTTCTCAGCTCTGCACGAGGGCATCCCAGAACTGCCAGTGGGAAGCTCCACAACTCTCCAGCATGGGCACATCTAGATGGTGCTTTCTGGCTGGGAAACAGTGGGCAGTCCCCCCACCCTTGGGGACTCCTGCCTATGGAGGATGCTGGCCTTACGGCGTGTCCCCCTGGCCCCCCACCCTCCCAGGTTGCCGCAGCCCTGCGTGGCACAGCTCTCCCACATCACATCACGCACATCAGCCTCCCCTAAGCGCTGCTGCCTGGAAGTGATGGTAACCAAGGCAACGAGAAGGAGGCAGCCAAGGTGAAATGCAGCCTAGGGCCCCCAGAGAGAGGCTGTGCTGGAGGCTGATGAGCAGCCTGCCATTTCCCTGCCCACCGAGGCGTGTTATCTGGAGCTGCAGCTATTCTGTGCACTCCTTGCCTGCCCTGCCACACACAGGTGCAGGGCCAAGGATGCTCAGAGTGGGAGGCATAAGTGATGCTGGCTCTCCTGTGCCCACCGCTGCAGGGAAGAGATGTAAGCTCTGAGACCAAGACAGCCGCACGTCCACCCCGGAGTGGCACAGCTCCACAGTGTCCCAGCAGCTCTTGCTGCGGCCGATGTAGGGGTGGACAAAGCCATCAGTGCCACCAGTGCAGGGAGAGAGCCGCACTGGTGGTGGCAACTTCTAGGTCTGGGTCAGTGGGAGAGGACAGAAGGAAGAATGTGTCTCTGCCTTGGCATGCCCTGTGTGTGCTGCCAGGGTTCACCTCCCCCTTGCCACTCTCCTCCAGAGGAAATCACATTGTGAAGGGGCAGGTATTTGTGTGTAAACCATCTTCAAGCACTTGATGTTCCATGAGCGATGCCCGTGGCAATGTGGGAGCTCTGTGATAATGGAGAATTTAAGAATTCAACTTCTGGGCCAGGGAACCGATGCTGTAGTCAGGGTCAGCCCAAGGGAGCTGACAAAAAAGGCACAGGGTTCCTTCTACTGCTCCAATGTAGGGTAAAGCCATCCTTCCTCCACAGCACTGGGCTCACTACCCTAGATATGTTTTTTACACTGTAGGAGTTTATGACAGGGATCCTGCTTCTGCTGGTTACCTTGAAATACTCACAGTGAAATGGCTAGACCTGAGCTAGTCCTCTGGACTTCCTGCACAGCCAACAGAGGAAACTTGCCTCCATGCTACAACTCATCACATGCTAGTGAAGACTTCTAAAAAAGACTGGGTGAACCACGTCCCGAGCACCACCTTTCTCTGCTCACTCCCTCTGCAGATGTAAGAGTCCACAACGAGGAGGGAGACTCCTACTCTAGGTGAGTTGTTCTAACCAGCTGCCCAAGAGCCATGACCAAGCCAGCCAGAGCTGCGCTCTTCTCCTCCACATCCAGGAGCATGGAGCCACAGGCCACACCACCTCGTCAAGGCTGGTTCCCAGCCCTGTGTGACTAGCTGGTGCTACAGCTCTAAGTAAGCCTAGAGTTTGTCCAGTCCTTTCTCAAAGCCCAGTGAACTGCAGCATCCACAGCTTCCCCCACAGGACCAGCATCTCCTCTGCCCTTCCTGCAACCTTCCCCAAGCCACACCATCCACGGTGCAGGGGACAGCCTGCAGAGGGGAGATATGGGCAGCTCACACAGTGCAATATCACCCTTCCTAATCTGAAACCTGAGCCACATCCTGATGAAAAACCCCGACATACTAAAAACCTGTGTCTAATGAAGCTCTTGGAAAACTCTTCTAGAGCAATTCCTCTGGGGATTCAGCATCAGGTGCCAAGACTAGGAAGGGGTGGGCTGGGCACCAAGCAATCCCAGCCAAACACCTGCAATCTGCCAGCTCCACCACTGCAGCAACACCCTGCTGCTTCCAGAGAGTCAGCTCAGTGTCCGATGCCCACGCTCTGTAACTCCTACGATGAGCACACACACTGTAGAGGTCCCTCTCCCCTTTGGCACTACCTGCCAGGCTGTTGGAGTGTGGCCAAGTGCTGCATGCCAGCTCTCCTCCTGCAGCACGCGCTGCTGAGCTCTCTGACCTGCTTAGCCCAGGGATAATCCTCAAACGAGACAGAAAATCCAGCCCAAGCCACCGCTGCAAACGAGATGCAACAATAGCTCCATTCCTGCCCTCCTGCCACTCAGGAACTTCCCACTGCCCCCAAGAGGGCACAGAGGTGCTCCAGTTGCAAGCTCCTGGCCAAGCCTCTGAGTTTTCTTTTCAGGACGCTGTATCCCAACAGAGGAGCAGCATCCAGACTCCAGCAACGCCGAGACACCCCCTCCTCTGGGTGCAAATGACTTCTACCTACCTGGAGGCAAGGGGATCAAATGCTTTGCACCTACAAATCTGCTGCATCATCTCTAGTAACATCTCATAGGCAGGAAAGTCACCTGCTGCTGCTGCTGGCAGACAGGGAAATGGATGCCAACAGCACAAGAGACTTACACAAGAGGGAGGCAGCACCATGTCTGGGTGATCCTTGCCCAAGAGGTCTCACCTGCCCTTTTCCACCTGGACACGGGGGGCAGCTGGCTGCTCCTGGAGTCAGGAGCTGCAGTGTGAGGGACGTCTTGCAAGGTGGTGCTCTCCTGGGAAGATGACTCCCAGGCTACCTAACCCTCAGCAGCAGAAGCCAAACACACCTGCACGGTTGCCTCTGCAGTAGCGTTAACAAAGCCAGCTTGGAGAGGACAAGAAGGAAAGACATAGCATCCATTATACCCAGGACAACCCGTGGGAAAGCAGGGAGCCCTGAGACCAACCCTCTCACAGTGGGATACCCTATAAAGCTCTGAGAGCACCACGTCAGCAGCCCAGAGCCAGGGATGCTCTGAGCCTGTGGCCAAGGGCAGAAAGGAGCAAGGCCCCTGCAGAAAAAAAAAAGTGAGAGACTGTGGAGCAAGAGAGTGGCTTAAAAGCAGCTGGGATCTCCCAGACTGTCGAGAAAAGACAGAAAGGTCAGGAGACTCCCTGGGGGCTCGGGGAAGAGCTGGATCCACTGCAGCCAAGCAACAAAGCTGGAGGGGCGGGACAGCTGGCACCAGGGAAAGCAGGAGGAGGGATGCAGGATGGAGGACACAAGGAACAAAGGGGAAGAGAGAACCCACCAGGGTCAGGAAGCAGCAGCTCCATGTGCTACCTTACTGCTGAAGTCACGACTGATCACAGCACCAAATACAGTCCTGCTCCTCCCTGGAGCAGCCGACACCACACACTGCCTGGCAGGGCTGCCCTGTGACAATGCCATTGCTGTCCCTGTGCCCCGGGAGCAGGGGCTGGCCAGGCTCGCACACTGGGCAGCCTTTCAGGCCAGTTGCCTGCCCCATCCTAGCCACTGCCTGCACGCCTACAGACAAGGAGGGTGCTCTGCCATGGCCAATGGTTCCTCCAGGGAGAGACGGATGGGGAGCAAGTGCTGATGATGCTGTAAGGGAGCAGCCGGCATGGCAGAACTGAAAGGGGTCAGAAACTACTCAACAGGGTCAGCACAGGAGAGAGGAAGCTCTGCTACCAGCCATGATTCTCACCAAAATTAACTTAGAAAGCTCAACAGCTCAACTTTCTAACGCAACTGAAGAACAGCGCTGCGGGGGCAGGCTCCTACATACAGGTGGGGAATCACAGCCAAGGGACTTCTGAAACTCGAGGGAAACAGGAAGAAGAAAGGCAGAGAGTTCAGCATTTCAAGACTGCAAGTCATCTCTCACCTTCTAATTTTCTGTACCAATCCTGCTACAGGGGCTTGTGCTAGCCCACACCCTTTGCCCGGTACAAGGAAAAGCTACTTGTGGTCTTTTTCTAAGTATGAGAAAACAAGGCAACCCCTCCCCACACCCAGCAATGCAACAAAATCCTCATGAGTCCCTCTGTCCCCAGATGCAGCCCCTTGTCATCAAGGAGCTGGGGTCTCCTCGAGCTCGGGACTGCGCTGACTGCCCCTGCTCTGAAGCCAAGGGGAGGACCAGGGCTCACAACCGCAGCAGAGCAGCATCCGCACCCGCTGCAGAGGGTCAGAGCCTGCGCGATGGATGCACAGGGATGCACAGCAGCAGCGGCTCAGCTCAGCCTTCAAGTAAACCCTCCTCTTTGGGGGAAGGTTGCTAAGCAGCCAGGAGGGGATGTGGCCACAGGAACCGGAGGAGATGTACTTTCCCTTCTGCGGGCATCAGTCCTGAGAGCTGCCAGCAGCTAGGACAACTCAGCCAAGCAGATGAACTCGGAGCCCTGCAGCATGGCACCAGCAGGACCTGCCTCAGCCCAGGCTCCCAGCTCAGTTCCTCTAGGGGCAGCCACAGCCACAAACAAAGGATGAGTCCTTGGCTGGCACGAGCTGTTGGGAGCCAGGAAGAGGGAGAAGACTGACAGGTCTGGTTTTATTATCTCTGTACCAAATCAGCTCCTTGGCTGGACGAGCAGCACAAGGCAGAGAGGGGTCTCCAAGTTCCCCCTTGCCAGAGTTGGGCATCTGCTCCCCAGCTGGGTGCTGCAGGGTCTGACGCCAGGAGCCAGAAGGGAGCAGCCTCCTCTGCTTGAGAGTAGGAAGGTGGAGATGAGCTGTGGCTGCTCAAGACTACATGGTCTCCACAAGTCAATCACAGTGCAAAGCCTTGCAGGACCAACTATGTGAAACCAGGAGACTCTGGCTGCTTTTTACATCTCCCACTTTCAAACTCTGTCATCATCACCTCCAGGGTTGATGATGGCTGGAAAAATCATGAAGTTTTTCCTCCCCACCCCATTCCCCAGGACCACCAGCCTGCAACAAGCAGTTCACAGGAGAGGCTGCCCTTACCTCTGGGCATCAGGCTGGGAAATGGCATTGACAACAGCCTCCACCGCTGTGTCAAAGAGCTCTGGGTCCTGCAGAGAGGTGAAAGCTGCCTGGATCAGGTTCTCGCAGTCCATCAGTGGGATCTCCAGCTGCACCCAGCTGGAGAAGCACTTCAACACCTTCTGCTTGATGAAACCCGGGGAGTCCTGCTGCTGCAGCAGCTGCTCCAGCAAAGGGAAGACTGAGCCACACTCCTGTGCCAGGACGCTGCGTACCTGGCCCTTACGGTACTGGGGCAGGCGGCTGGTCTGAAACTCCTCAGGCAGCACTGTCAGCAGCTCCAGCAGTGCCAGGCACCGTGCTCGCCCATCCACATTGGAGTCCTCTGCCTGGAACATGCGCACCATGTCTGCCACGGCGCAGGGCCAAGCCTCCGGCATCATGCTGAGGGCCAGGGAGGCCAGAGCCACACACAGCCGAGTCAGCACGATCTTAGAGCCACTGGCGAAGCGGGTGATGTGGGTGAAGAGCTGTGACTTGAGGCTCTCGTACTGGTCAGCCGGGATGTCATTCCAGTAACGGGAGATTTTAATATGGAGAGCACTGGCACCGAAGTACTGGATCTCAGGCACCTTGTCCATGTTGAGAAGCAGCCAGCTGAAGTGCCACGCCTGGGGAGAGACCTGTGCCTGCATCAGCCATTTCTGAGCCAAGTTCTTGTTCTCGATGTTTGGGTCGTAATACAGCTGATGGAGAGCCTAGAAGAGAAAGGGAAGCATACTAGAGCAGCTGAGGAACACAGCCGTGGCCAGTCCTACCAGGGGAAGATTCACCAGGAAGGCTCACCGGCACAGAGCCCAGCACCCGGGCTGCCCACCAGCCTGGGCTCTGCCAAGCCTGCCCCCTCCCCGTGTCAGCCTGCTTTAGCTGGCCTCCCTCCTTGGGCTCTTGGCGAAGCCAGAGTGATCTGGCAGCAGGCGAGGACCTCCAAAGCATCCTTCCCCTCCTCCTCTCATGCAGCACTCTGGAAATTTCTATTCCTTAGTCATCTCCCATCCTTGCCTTCATTGATGCTGAACCTGCCTGCTCCCCTGGTGTGCTGTCACCAAGGTGGGTGCAGGACCCCTCAGCCATGCGAGGGCTATAAGGGACACAGCACTCCAGCACTCCTGCCTTCCACCTGCACCCACTCTCATGAAGGTTCTGTGGATGCACTGGCTCTCAGAAAGCATGTGTGGCCCAAAGCTTGTGTCTCAGAGCCCAAGAAACACAAGAGCTGCCACAGATATCTTCATCTGTCAGGTTGCACAGAGCCCTGGAAATCCACAGTCATTAAGCTCAGGGATTAATCCCTCCACAGAGTCCTTTTGAAGTATTCCCAAACATGCCTAGTCATTGCTGGGCCAGGAGAGCTGGCATCTAACCCTGCCTCTGCCACCACCTCCTGGGACAGTCCAGGGCTGCTCACTCCATCTCCCTGTAAGGAGGAGAAGAACATCACTTACCTGCTCCGGCAGCTTTGGGACATCTAGTTACTGCTTTGCAGAGCTCAGATCCACACGAACAGCCTCACACAAGCTACGAGGCTTTATTTGCAGAGGAATACTATATGATCTTAAGGCCAACTTTAATTAGTCACTTCTCCCGAGCGGGTGCAGCTGGTAACCAGTGATGCCCTCACACACAGAGGGAACAGTAACTACCCCTTGCCTGAACCCCAATTTCCAGCAGCAAGCTTTTCTGTCTGGCACAGCACATTTTATTTAAAATCATTGACTGCACATGCCAGGAGCAAGGAAAAGCAATGACATTTGTCAGGCTGTCAGGTACCTGTCACACCCCACAGGTGGACAATTCCAGAAGGCGCAGAGGATTTTTTGTCCCCCTGTCCTGGCTCCAGGTCTGATATCCTCTTCCTCCTCCCTTAAAAAGCTCTATGAAATTCTTGTGTGGCTCTTGTACCCAGGAGAGGACTTAAACCCTATTTTTAAGTGTGCCAACCTGGCAGCCTAGGGCACAAAACAAGCTTCCCAAGCAAGTGCTTGTGTCTCCTGCTGCTTCCCAGCACAAGGCCAAAGAGCAGGACAAAATGGCGGGAACCTTACAGATGGCATTCCCTGGGCCATCATTTGAAAAGCCTCTGTTGGAGACTTTGTGGTGGGGGGAAATGAGGATAACCTCTTTGTGAGAAATAAAGAGGTTATGAAGTACGTCGTAGGAGACAGAGCCAGCCGACATGAGCTGCAGAGGGACAGGTGTCTGTCCCACTAAAAGATGTAACCTGACACAGAAAAGGTTAACCCTCGATAAGCAGGACATGGGGAGAGATAAATTTGTCCCGACGGAGTGGCCAAGGGGAGCCCACAAGTTACCAGCAGCTACTTGAAACCTTGCTCTGCTCTTGGTTATCTTGGACTCTTGCCTGAAGCATCACTCAGGTGCTGGGACAGAGGTAAGCACTGTCATCCCCTCCCATCAAAGCAACAACTTCCTTCACTACCGAGCAGCAGCTGCAGATGTGCCAAAGGCTCAACCACTCCTGGGGGTAGGAACCTGGCTCCTACCCCTGCTCTTCTGCTGAAGACTGAGTTGTCCTGCAGCAGGGCTGGAGCTCGAGCTCTCAAGTATCTCTTCCATTACCAGCTCAGTCTCTTATTTGCTCATCAGAGCTTGCTGCTTATTTTCTTCCCCAAAGAAATTTCACTCGAGATTCTCAGAGTTGGTGACAGCCCATTCTTCTCCTTCCCTGCTCGCTGGGCACCCCAACAAGGTACAAAGGCACTCTGCCTCCTCCCCAGCCTGGGACTCCTCCCCACCTCCTCCCAACCTCTCCATTTACACTTCCACGCCTTCTCTAATTAATTAATTTCTTCTATTTTCACTACTCTTCCTGCTAACACTTAGAAACCTGTGGGGAAAAAAAATCCCTATGCATCATACATTAGGAGTTATAAGCTGTATACACATTCCATCGTAAGGGTGGCAGAGGAAGCATTATGGTAGAGGTTTCCCTCAACACTCATGCTGGGGAGGCATCACCACCACTGCATTAGAGGAACAGTGAGTGATCAGATTGTGAGACCCCTTTCCAGGCATGGTCAGCTTTCCAGCCATGCAGATGGCTCTCCCACCACCACCACCACCTCACCTGCACCCCTCTTGCTCCGTCAGCCCTCCAGCTCTGCCTGCTGTCACCAGTGACGCCTCTGGAGAAGCATCCATCACCCAGCAACACCACCCCAGAGCCTCGCTCCTCCTGCAGGGGGCCTCTGGAGAGGTTTCCAGCAGAGCTCCCCCAAGGATACACACTGGAGTCTCCACTGCTCTGCACCTTGGGGAGAGGGTGAGTGGCAAGATGACAAAGTCTACCAACTACACTAAGTTACTCAGAGGGTGGAAACAAAGCTGACACTGAAGAGTCACGCTGCCAGCTGTTGGAAGGCAGAAGAATATTCTGGAAAAACATGGCTGCTGGCTTTCTCACCCACCTTCCCCAAGCACCCTGCTCAGGAGGGGATAGGCCATGGCGGCTCCTGGCTGGAGCACGGCTGTTCCTGCCTGGTGCAGGATGCCAAGTAGAGGGGCAAGACAGCCTGTGTCCTGGGGCTGCCAGTAGCACACCCCATCTGGTGCTCTAAAGAACATGGGAGAGCTTTCCAGACAGCCTCCGAGGAGGGGTCTCAACACTGGAATCACCATAGCTCCACTCAGAGCAGCAGATAAAACCCCTGGGAGAAGACTGGTCTCTTTCCTTAACCTACCACCACACACATTGGCTGAGTACCATCCTCTGCTGAGAGTGTGGGACAGGAGGCTGCAAGGCACCATGCCCTGCAGAAGGGTACCTAAACACCCAGCACGCTCCTCCCCAGCAAGGAAAAGGCACCATTCTCATGCCAGAGGTAGGCACCAGCACAGGCTGCCATTGGTTTTTGACATCACCATGCCGGACAACACTCTCAGGCCCATCAGAAAGCACTGGAGATGATGAGAGGAACCCGTTAGCGCCAGGAAGGAGAAGCAGAAGGCATGAAATTGTGCAGTGACATCTAACAGGGAGGCTTTGTGCATTCTGATTTGAACGGGTGGCTGCCACCAGACCTGCCTCCTCCACAATTAGACCTGTAACATGAGAGCTGGTAAACAGCCCGGCTGTCAGCTATGCCCTTTGGCCAGAGAAGGAGCTTTCTCCAACATCAGCTCTGCTTGGCTGAAAATAATTCAAGCTTGTTATGATGGCTCTTCCCTGCCCTAAAAAAGCTGTGGCCAAAGTCTCAGTTAGGGTCTAGACACTGGAGTGGTATCAGCTGCTCAAGAGAGCCAGAAGTAAGATGCCTTAGGGAAGGGGAGCTCGCCCAGAAGGCATGGGTCAGAGGTCCCACACTGGTCACTTTGGATAGCGGGAGGGGGATCAGCCCAAGGAGAGTTATTGCTCAGCAAAGGCACCTGATCTTATCTTGCAGTCTGGTATCATGAGTAAAAAGAAGCTGCTATGAGCACAGCATCTCCCAGACTCTCAGAGCTTCTGCAGGGAGCCCAGAGGCAGTGGGCTGTCTCCATGACTGCACTGCATAAATCCATTAAGGTCCCCAGCAGAGAGGTATTGTGTCCATGCCATCTGGGGGCTGACAAGAGGAGCCACAGATATGAGGCTCTGGCCCCACAGAGTGGGACCATGCTGCCTGCCATTCCTGGGGGGTGCTCCATGGGGAAACAGGCCCCCTTCAGGGGACAGTGTGCTTCAGATAACGGAGGTAACATCAGGTATAGCTCTGAGGTCTGCAACCAGGCAGGGAAAACCGCAAGATGCAAAACATATATATTCCCATTCTGCTCCTTGCCCCATGCCCACGGTTGTGGCATGTCAGGGGCAGCAGTGGCCTTGGCCCCATGGCAGCTGGATCCCCCAGGATGTCTCTCGCTGTCCTATCTAGCTGAGTGCCCTCACCCCCCGGTGCTTCAGGCCTTCAACAGCACAGCCATTATCACAGCTCTGCCGAGGAGCCAGAGGAACATCATCCCTGCCTCCCCCAGCCCACGCAGCAGCCATCCTCCCTCCTCCTGTCCTCCCCCTGCCACGGCGGTGGGGCAGGCTGAGCAGCCAGCAGCCCCGAGAAGGCGGCAGCCTGCCAAAGTGCCGAGGAGAGCAAATGGATGCAAAATAAAGCCGTGCCCATTCTGCCAGGCGTGCTGCTCCTGTGCAAGGCACCCACACTTTGCCAGCAGTCCCAAAGAACCGAGTGGTTTTTTTCCCCACACCTAGTAAGAGGTGCTGCCACTTCACACCCCTCTTTGAGCCCAGCTTGCACACCAAGTCCTCAGCTGTCCCTAAGGGGCTGCAGCCTAGACATGGCTCGGCAGCCTCAGCATCTCTCCTGCTGCTGCATTGTCAGCAGCCCTTCACGTGGTCCTCAGCAGGGATGGGGGCTGTAGGAGATACGACCTCTCAGCAGTGGTGACTGGGGGCCTTCACAAGAGAAGGGTGAGCAGGACCAGAGGAACCCTGGGAGCACAGAGCCCAGGATGAGTTGCAAGGGTGACCCAAACATCTCTGCCTACCATCTTGTGTTTCTACCCATCACTTCAGTGAACAAGGCTGTAAGGGTTTTGAAAGGAATTCCTACTGGCCCCCAGGTGCTGACCTCACCCATTCCTGCTCTGTAAGATCTCGGAGCTGAGATGAAGCTCCAGTGATGTCCCTTGTAGCACAAAGCCAAGCCCTGGCAAAAGCAAGGTGCTGCCCTCTCATCCCGTCACTACCACACCACAGGAAGGAGCAAGGTATTCAGCCAAGGTTGGTTCTGGGCAGGATCTGCTTTTGCAGTAAAGATCTGCTTAAATGCCAAACAAGGTGACTCCTCGCTTCCCTTCATTTTGCAATTATTTCCCTACCCGAGCCCCCTAACTTATCATCCCCAGCATGACTGACACATCTCAAGTACGTGGGCTGTCCCTAAGGAAGAAGTGGCTAAACCACTGCCAGCGATGCACCAGGCAGGGGATGCCATTCCCCCACCCCGATGTATCCATAATTTTCTTGATCGGGTTTCCGAAGATGGGCTATAACCTTTTTACAAAGAAAACAGATGCACTAGGGTTTCTCCCGCCCCCATCCTGCCGGGTGAAGGCAGCCCCAGCAGCTGCCACATCCCTGAGGCTCAGCATCATCGAGGAGTGGTGATCAAAGCCACCCTTCTCCCATCACGGTAGGCTCCGGATGTCAGCTCCATGACACCCCGCCTACCCATCCTGCCAGAGAGACTCTGTGCATTCATCAGGCATCTCCAGAGAGGCACACAGCAATCTGGAAGGCCCAGAGATGCCAGACCGCTAATGTGCTAGGGAAAAGACGTCAGTGAGTATTACAAACACCCCAGAGGATGAGGCAGGCCAAAGGAGGAAAGACCTGGAAGGAATCAGACAAAATAAAAGAGGGTGAGAGCAAGCACATGGGAAATCCACAGAGGAATGGCACTGCCTTCTTCCTTATTTCAGAAAAGGGGATACTGCTGGGATGGATTTAATTGCAAGGAAAACAGATGAAGAGGGTCTTGCATTCCTCCTGTCCAACACTGCAGTGTCAGGTGCCACCAACCCTGACCTGGGGGAAGGCAGCCCAAAAATGCAAGGCACAAGTCCTGCTTGTGCACTGCTCCTCCAAGATGGACACAGCCAGCAAGGACTGAATGTCTATGAATCCATCTTCGTAGGAGCGGGGTTCATATTGCAGCAGGAGCGTCACCTCCCCAGGGCAGCGTCGCCCCACCACCAGGCTGTCAATCATGCCAGGGACAGCCCCTGGGTACCAAGAAGCGCAGGCAGGTCACAAACCAGATTGCACCGTTTAGGCAAAGGGGGGGAAGGGGAGGAGGGAGGTTGAGCATCCTCATAGCCTGAAGCCCTCGGCTCCAGCAGCCTTCCCTTCCCTCTGAGCCCTCTAGCAGAGACCAGCTCAGCAGCAGGTGCAGGGGAAGCAGAGCCAGCCCAGAGCTGCTGGTTGCCCAGCAGGACCACAGGGCACAGCCAGGCCACCGTGGTCTCCCTCTGCCGAAGCCAGAGCAGCATCTAGGTCAGGCTTGGAAGAAAACAAAAAAAGCAGCTGAGAAGCGCTCGGATGGGACCAGGGGATGCTGACACAGTAACTGTATGGCAATAGCTCAGCCTCAGCATGGTCCCACTCCTTCTCTGTGTCATGGAAGAGCTCCCTATGGAAAAATGGAGCAGAAAAATACAGGGAGCAACTTTCAGTGCAGCACCTGAACATGACACCTCCACAGCAACAGAGGCAGCTGCCTGCCTGCTGCCCGTGGGCTTTCAGACCGGCTGGCTGGCAAAGGGCAGTATGGGCATCTGCACCCTCCTGCCTCCCTGCAACTGCTGGTCACAGCTGGAAGGATCCAGCTCTCTGGCACAAGTCATGCCAAATAAACACAGCAATCATCCTCTTCAGCTACCTGGGCACCCAGAGCCTGGCAAAACTGCAGGGGCATTTACCCAGCCCACCACATAATAAACAACAGTGGGGGTACAGCAGGGTCGTCCAGGGACACAGATCCTCTCCACAAAAAACATCTGAAGAGCTTGATGGGCACGGTCTCACCAGAGGCTTTTCTGGCTACAACTGCCACACGTGATGACTTCCACTGTGGTTGAGCTGAAGAGGCTTCAACCCTCTGACTTAAGAGATATCCAGCTCCTTACACTGTTCCTAACCCCAGCACTTCTCACTGTCTGACTCAGAGTGGAGTCAAACCCCGACTTTAATCAGCACTCAGTGTTATTAATAGAGCCACGCACAAAACCTGTCAAGCAGAAGAGCCCAGGCCAGAAGAAGCATCATTTATCTGCCAGCATCACCTCTGACAAAGTGCTCTGCCCACTTGCCTCCCACCAGCTCAACTTCCAGCAAAGCCCACTTTTCCTTCCGTTTGTACCAGAAACACCACACAGCCCTCTCTTGAAAGGACAGAGACAGGAAGGCTCTGAGCTGCTCAATCTTTGAGCTTTTTCTGATCCCATCCCACATTTCCTCCCCTGGGCAGGCAACTGTGCTGCTACCCCCAGCCAGCAGCTCAGAGCCTCACCGCGGTCCACAGCCGCGTCTTCAGATGACACCACTGAGATGGCGAAGCCAGTGGAGACTAAGAGAAACTGGGCAGGCTGGGGGAGGGGAGGCATCCTAGAGGGCATCTTTGCCTCCTCCCAGGCGGCAGGAGGCTAAATCCAGAGCGGCATGATGAAGATGAGCTGCCTATAAGCACAGCCCCACCTTGCCTGGGTACCCCCCGCCCTGGCACTGCCCACCCCTTCCCGGGCAAGTGTGCACTTCATTGTTGGTGCAAACAAAGGAGCGGTCTGTGTCTGCTGAGGAGAAAGGAAGTCAGAAGCAAAATCACCCAGCAGCCTGGGTATATGCAGATTAAGCTGCAGAAGGTTGCGTTAATGTAGCATTTTCCACACATCAGTTAATCCCCCCCTGGCCATGCTCTGTCTCCGTTTCCCTGGCAGAGGTGGGCTGTCTCACCTGAGGCCACAAAGGCAACCAGTGCCCACTTACAGACCTGCCAGCCCTGACCCAACACCTCCCGAGGGGCCAAGCAAGCTGCTGGGTGAGAAACACAAACCATGCGCCCACCAGCATGGCCGTGGGCATCGCTTTGGCAAGGAACTTGGTCTATTCTTGTCGAGGAAAAATGAGGACGCTGGGATTCCCACTAGCTGTCTGGGGACCGAGCTACGGATCGGCAGGCTGTCAGTCTCTGAGCGGATGTCTGGCTACAGGGCGAGTGGAAGGGAGAAGCGCTCTCCTGCTGTTTGCCCTTCAGGGATGCATCCTCTGCTGCCCTCCCCCCATCACCTCTAAGAGGGTCCAAGGGAAGGGTTTTACTGGGCTGCCCCCCCTGGCACACGCTGGGGTGCTCTGCTCGGTCTCTGTGATGAACCCCAGGTCACGCGGGGGATACCTAGGGTTCTTCCCAGCAGCAGTGCCCTGCTGGCAGGCCTCGGTTTGCCATGGCCATTCCCTGGAACCTGGATCCCAGGTTCTGGCAATCTCGACCTTGGTCCTCTTGCCCTGCAGCTGCTTCGAAGGACCTCAAGCATCAGCAGGAGCATGAGGGCTGGATCAACCCACCTTTTGCCAGGTGCCACCAGGCTGTCCGCCCTCCAAAGGCTATTCCCAAATGTAATTCCCAACAATTCCCAGCACCTGACCAGAGACCGGGTGCCCTCCCTGCCCTGTCTGATGGCGACATGGGTAACGTCGGGGGCAGCCAGGACTAGCCCCGTGGGGTCTCCCTGCCCGGCGCTGTCGCACAGCGACCCAGAGGACGCCCGTCGAAGACACATCTCCTCCTTTCTGTTCCCATTTCTGCCACATCATTTACCCTCCCCGGGCTGCTCCGGGCGCACAGGAACCACCGGCGGCTCCACCTCCCGCACCGCGCACCGGACCCCCCCCCTC